>JARYGA010038829.1:0-32449 GCA_030545235.1 Helianthus tuberosus
CGTATCCTTCTCCCTAGTGGAGAATCGTTATCTGTTCTAAAGCATCAGAGTGGTACAAAGGTTAGGGCCATTTCAGCATTGAAAGTCCAGAAGTGTCAGCGAAAGGATTACCCCGCTATGTTAGCACTCATTACTGATGTTAAGCTTAAGGAAAAGAGGATCGAGGATCCACCAATTGTTCATGATTTCTCCCTGTGTGCTACCAGAAGAACTATCGGGTTTACCTTCACATTGTCAGGTGGAATATCAGATCAGTATCATGTCAGAAGCAGCTCTTATTACTAGTACTCCATATTGTCTCATAACAGGAAGGTTGCAGGAACTGCCTAATCAACTTCAGGAACTGTTGGATAGGAGTTTTATCGGACCTAGTTTTTCGCTTTGGGGAGCCCAGTTATATCTGTGAAGATAAGCCTTTTCGTATGTGTACTGATTATCGAGAACTTAACAAGGTGACAGTTAAGAACCGCTTGCCTCGACCATATGTTGACAACCTGTCGACCGGTTGCGAGGGACAAGCTTCCATTCGAGGATTGACTAACGAACGAACTATCATCAGATGGAAGTACAAGGGGAGAATGCTCTTAGAACGGCATATCGAACGCAATGCGGCCATTGCGACTTTGTACACCATGATCATTGAGTTAATCAACACACCTGCAGCTTTATGGACCACATGAATCGACCATGCTTATTGATGACGTTTTTAATCATTTCCAGGAGAAAGGAACATCATGGGCGGAATATGTGTCATATTTTAGAGCTCCTAGGGGAGGGGCAACTCTAAGCGAAGCCTACCAAAGTGTGACTTCAGGGTTCGAGAAGTACACTTTCTTGGTCCTGTAATCAACGAAGTGGGAATACACGTGTCACACCCTGGCTTTTGCGGAAGCGTGGTTAATTTGGTGTGACTTCTCAATACCATAGCTTAATCATAACAAAGCTATATGAAGTAAAAACATGCAAGATCATCCATTAAGTTTTGAAAACCAAATACAGTACCATTGTTCTAACGGGAACGTACCCTAACAACCACAACCTTGTTCAACAGACATTACAAACTTAAAACATAACATAAACATGGTTTAAGGATTGTGTCTTGTCCAGGAAAGAGACACATCCCCTAAACCCCGGATGACCTCGGAAACTAGTGCAGCGGAAAACATGCCATACCGTGCCAGATCTCGTTAATTTCCTGAAATACATGTAAGTTGAAAAATCAACAATAATGTTGAGCGAGTTCATGTGTAAGTGAGTAAGTAAACCTTTGTGAGTATAAAAATAGTCGTGGTATGTAGCCAATAAGGGGACTTGTGATCACCAATGGTTTGCAAGGCCACTGATATATGTGAAGTGCAAATAGGGAGACTCAAACCTAGCAGATTTCGACACGGCAATAGTATGTGGACAAAGTCACCCCAAGGTCCGTTTCTAGTTTGGCCTGGGGCTGGGCTCGCTACACCCAGATAGATCTACCGCTCCTGTCCCTCGGTCCCGACATGAGGACTAATGGCCTCATATTGCTCCTACCCACTCACATGATCTGAGTAATAAACCTCCTTACGCTAACCATACCGTATATAAAGTACTTGTAAACAAAGTAACATGTATTTCACCCCCGCAGTTAAGAAAACTGAAGACAGTTAGAGAAAAGGGGGACATGAACTCACAGTCGGTGCGTCTCTACCAAGTATCTCCAAATCAGAAAGCTGTGCGACGACCTGCAAGTGCTAATTCTATTAGACGGACGGCCGTGCCTTAGCTTTATAGTTTATGTTTTTGGGAAATAGTTAGACAACTATTTCGTGTTTACTTTTTGTATACTTGGTAGTTAATTCTTCTTCCCAAGGATGGGGATTCAATACATGCGCGTTCATAAATATTTTCGTAAGTGCGTAAGTTACGTTTTAACAATCGAGTGGTAATATAATTACCGGTGTAACTTATATATTTATGGTGAAAGCGTTCGTAATATTTTGGAATCGTTAACGTTCGTAAATATTATTTTTACTCTAAAAATAATATTTAGGCATTTTCACAAAATAATCATAAACAGTGTGTGAAAAATATATATTTATCACGCTAAATTTTGTGAAAATCCCACCTCCGAATATTTAGTAAATAAAGTCATGGCGAAATTTATGTTTTGAAAACATGTCAAAAATAATTCTAACACTTGTTGTGTAAATAATTCTAAGTGTTAGGTTTTTAGAAAAATTTCGCCAGAGTTTCCTCTGTAACTGGAGGTGGCCACGCTTTCAAGCGTATCATTTTCTTTTACCAAATCAATCTCAACAACTTCCTTATTCAATCAAACAATTTCCGACACATCAAACTAGTCGACAAGTATGTAAATCGCATAATCGCATGAACTTGTAGTTTTTCCGAAGCAATAGTGTAAATCCCATTATATTTTGTGGATCTTTATATAAAGTAATTTTGATCTCGTAAAAACCTTGTTCTTAGAGAAATCCGTCTTTACAACTTCTCGTCATCTTTTACAAAAACGGTTATTTGTCGGATCTTTTCATTTCACAAGTGTTTACACACTTGTGGTTTATAAAATCATATTTGTTAGTGTAAGATCCATCTTTTAGAAAAACATGGTTTCTTTAACTCTTGGTCCTTTGAAAATACCACTTGCAGATACGTAGATCTGCTAGTTTTAAACACTATCGTACAAGTTAAAACACTTTTACACAAGTAAAACAGTTTTACACAAGTTTATGTTTCGCGTGTGGTAGAGTTTCACCTTTTAACCCTTGTATTATCCAAAACAAGCTTATGTTAAGATCCATGATCTTACCAAACCGGGTTAAACGATGATCCGAGCTACCACAACATAGATCGGGTCTAAATAATCACATATTTCAAATACTACAACATTTACACAACATATATGCTATTAACCACCATTTTAAGTGTTTTTAGAAGACTTTTGTTCATCATTTTGCATTTTAACGAGATTTAACCAATAAAAATCCTTTTAACCACTTTAGAATAGTTTAAATACGAGTTCTAAGTATTATACCTCTAGCTCAAGGCTAGGGAAGGATCTTGACGAAAATGGCGTGGATAAAAGCTAGATAAAGAGGTCCTTCGAACTCCGAGCGCACCAAGACTCCTAATACTCGACCTTTGATGTATGTATGATGTTGGAATGGCAAGAACCAAAACCGAAAGTATGATGGATGTGGGTGGGGGTCTCGGCCGAGAGCTCTAGAGAGCAAGAGAGGAGAGTTGTTTTTGTGTTGTGTTGGCAAATGAACTTGTGTGTATTACTAAGTTACTTATAGACAATTGCCATGAGTATTAACTAAGGGTTAGTGTGTTATGTAGATATTGGACAACAATCACTAAACAAATCATCCAAGTACAAGTGTGTCCCCTTGGGGGACGGTTTCGGTCAAGAGGGGAGGGGGGTCCCTTGGTTCGATCTCAACTAGACAATTAGGTAATAGTTATGTTAAACTAAGTTAAGTTAAGTGTTTAACCTCGTTACTAATGTGTAGTGTGTTACAACGGGTGTTAGGGTAATCAGGGACCCTAACTGGCTTAGAAAAAGAGTAATAATGAAAACCTCAATATTTTCATGTTCCGGGTATAGTCCGGTTGTTCGGTTGGATAGTAATCCGTTAAAGCGCGTAATAAAGCTTTAAAGTGTCGTTATTATTCTTTTTAGTGACACTACTCATTCCTTCAAAGTGTCAGGAATATTTTCTCATGTATTGGCACTTTATTAGTTAGCTAGAAGCTGAATTGTTTATTAAAGTGCTGAGTTTTGTACTTAGAGTACGTTTTAGGCACATCCAGTCATAGTGACTTATCCCTAGAGACGCAGTTCCACAACCCTTATATCCCTACACTCACCACTAGTGTAGCCAAATATCTCAGGCTCTTATAGGCCTTGGAGGCAGTGTTTTCCTGATGCTGGCTTTATCAGCATGTTTAATAGGTTATCCGTGTATTGTGCTACTGTGCTCTTTGTGCATCATGTTTGTCACTAAGGTGCCGTATGTAAATAATGTAGTGACGATAAGTAAAGTATGATGCAAGTAAGTACATGTATCAGGTATCAGGTAGCAGTTTAACAGCTAGTTCAAACAAGCACAGTAATTAAGCAGTAATTAATTACTAATTAAGTCGTACGGATACCTGGTTTAGTGCGGGTTGTCACATTCTCCCCTCGTTAAATAAATTTCGTCCCGAAATTTAAGTTCTGCTTGTAGAAGCAGGGTTCTTAGGAAAAAGGTGGGGGTATTTTTCTTTCATCCGGTCCTCACGTTCCCAGGTGTATTCAGGACCATGTCTGG
Source organism: Helianthus tuberosus (assembly GCA_030545235.1). Taxonomy (NCBI): domain Eukaryota; kingdom Viridiplantae; phylum Streptophyta; class Magnoliopsida; order Asterales; family Asteraceae; genus Helianthus; species Helianthus tuberosus. The sequence goes on from JARYGA010038829.1 coordinate 4,314, forward strand.
CATTCCCAACGAACTTTGACGAGCTTGACACTGCTCCGGCGGGTCTTGTTAACTTTCCAATCCGTGACCTCAACAGGTTCTTCAACGAAGTGGAGCGTGTCGTCAACATGAATCTCGTCGGTGGGAATGGCAACGTCAACTTGAGTTGGACTTTTCTTTAGATTCGATACATGAAATGTATCGTGAACACCATTCAGTTCAGCAGGTAGGTCCAACTTGTATGCTACTAGTCCTATTCTTTCCAGAATTCTGAAAGGACCAATGTAGCGTGGATTTAACTTCCCACGCTTTCCAAAGCGTGCCACCCCCTTCCAGGGTGAAACTTTCAATAACACCATTTCTCCAATTTGGAAATCCACATGTTTCCGGTTTGGATCCGCATAGGCCTTCTGTCTGTGGCGAGCTGCTTCGATGCGTTTAAGAATCTGCGCGATCTTGTCTGTCGTCTCTTGGACGATTTCGGGACCTGCAAGTTGTCTATCTCCGGCGTCAGCCCAACATAGGGGTGATCGGCACTTGCGTCCGTAAAGGGCTTCGAATGGCGCGACACCAATACTGGTGTGGTAGCTGTTGTTGTATGAAAATTCGACCAAAGGTAAGTGTTTATCCCAGCTACCGCCCTAATCCATAACACACGCCCTTAGCATGTCTTCCAAAGTCTGTATCGTGCGCTCGCTCTGGCCGTCAGTTTGCGGATGAAACGCAGTGCTCAGATTCAATTGGGATCCAAACGCTTCTTGGAAGGATTGCCATATCCTTGACACAAACCTTCCGTCTCTATCAGAGATGATTGAGAGAGGTACTCCATGGCGCGCGACAATCTCTCTCATGTATATTTCCACAAGTTTACTAGTACTGTCTTTCTCCTTGATTGGCAGAAAGTGTGCGGACTTTGTTAGGCGGTCAACTATCACCCAAATCATATCATGGCCTCTTGGCGTTCTTGGCAATTTCGTAATAAAATCCATGGAGATTTGTTCCCATTTCCACATGGGAATTTCAGGCTGTTGCAGAAGTCCTGAAGGCTTCTGGTATTCCGCTTTAACCTTAGCGCACGTTAAACATTTGCTCACGTAAACAGCAACATCGCCTTTCATCCTAGGCCACCAATAATAATCTTTGAGATCCTGGTACATCTTATCCGATCCAGGGTGGATAGAGTACCGTGACTTGTGAGCTTCGTCAAAAATAACTTTCCTTAATCCACCAAACAGAGGAACCCAAATCCTTTTCTCGAAGCATAACGTTCCTTCCTCGTTTGGTACCAGTAGCTTTTCCATCCTACGGAGACATTCTTCTTCAAGGTTTCCTTCCTTGAGAGCTTCCTTTTGCGCGGCACGAATGCGCAAGGAAAGATCGGTTTGGATAATCATTTCCAAAGCTCTAACCCTTATGGGTTTGATTCTTTCTTTACGACTTAGGGCATCGGCGACTACATTCGCCTTCCCTGGATGATACTTTACCTCGCAGTCGTAGTCGTTCAGCAACTCAACCCATCGTCTCTGCCTCATATTCAACTCCTTCTGGTTGAATATATGCTGTAGGCTCTTGTGATCTGTAAAGATTGTACACTTCGTACCATAAAGGTAGTGTCTCCAGATCTTTAAAGCAAAAACCACTGCGCCAAGCTCCAAATCGTGTGTGGTATAGTTCTTTTCATGTACTTTCAGTTGACGCGATGCGTAAGCAATAACCTTTTGGCGTTGCATCAACACGCAACCCAATCCTTGGCGCGATGCGTCGCAGTATACCACAAAATCATCTGTACCTTCTGGTAGAGCTAAGATTGGCGCGTTACAAAGCTTATCCTTCAGTATCTGGAATGCTTCTTCCTGTTTGATTCCCCAATCAAACGTCTTATCTTTCTGGGTGAGGAGCGTCAAAGGTTGAGCGATTCTTGAAAAATCCTCAATGAACCTTCGATAATAGCCAGCCAAACCCAAGAATTGCCGAATCTCGGTTGGCGTCTTTGGCGTTTCCCAATCCTTGATCGCCTCGATCTTGGTTGGATCCACGTGGATTCCATCTCCATTTACCACGTGCCCAAGGAATTGGACTTCACGTAGCCAAAATTCGCACTTGGAGAATTTGGCATACAGCTGTTCCTTCTTTAGCAGCTCCAAAATAGCTCTTAGATGTTGTTCGTGCTCGGCCTTTGTCTTTGAATAAATTAAAATGTCATCGATGAATACAATTACGAACTTATCCAAGTACGGCTTACAAACTCTATTCATCAAATCCATAAAGACTGCAGGTGCGTTTGTCAAACCAAACGGCATAACAAGGAACTCGTAGTGCCCATAACGAGTTCTGAAGGCTGTCTTCGGAATGCTTTCCTCTTGTATTCTTAGCTGATGGTATCCAGATCGAAGATCGATCTTTGAATAAAAGCTTGAACCTTGAAGTTGGTCAAACAGATCATCAATTCTTGGCAGAGGATACCTATTCTTGATCGTCAGCTTGTTCAGCTCCCGGTAGTCGATGCACATTCGAAAACTACCGTCCTTCTTTTTGACAAACAGGACCGGAGCTCCCCAAGGCGAGAAGCTTGGTCGGATAAAACCCTTGTCTAACAGCTCTTGAAGCTGTGTCGACAGTTCCTGCATCTCAGACGGAGCAAGTCTATATGGTGCCTTAGCCACAGGCGCGGCGCCTGGAACTAAGTCAATGTGAAACTCTACTTGCCTCTGAGGTGGCAGTCCAGGTAAGTCTTCTGGAAAGACTTCTGGATACTCCCTCACGACAGGGATGTCTTCGATCTTTGGCTCAGCAGCCTTTTTATCCACAATGTGTGCCAGAAAAGCAACACATCCTTTCTGCAAACACTTCCTTGCTTTCAAGCAGCTGATAATCCTCAACGGCGTCTCACGCTTCTCTCTGTGCACCACAATTGTCTCGCCATCTTCAATTGGGATACGAACAACCTTTTCATGACAAACGATCTCTGCTTTGTTGCCTGATAACCAATCCTTTCCTACCACCACGTCGAAGCTTCCCAACTGGACTGGTAGTAGATCTAGAGCGAACTCACGCTCTCCTAATTCGATCACACAACCTCTAATAACTTCATTGGCTTCTACTAACTTTCCATTGGCCAATTCGATTGAGTACGGAATATCTAACTTATTAGCGGCTAAACCAAGCATATTCTTAAACTCTAACGATACGAAGCTATAATCGGCACCAGCATCAAACAAAACGGATGCATAGCGTTGATTTACAGGGAACGTACCAGTAACGACATTGGGGTCCTGGCGCGCTTCCCTAGCTTCGAGTTGGAACACTCTTCCACGGGCTTGGTTTAACTCTGGGCAGTTCTTCTTAAAATGCCTGATATCTCCGCAGTTATAACATCCAAGTCTTTGCCCGTTTCCACCAGCTTGATCATTCCTCTGATTACGATTCACGGCGCCCGCTTGGTTAGCATTGTTGCCTCGATTCTCGTTACCTCCATAATTTCCTTACGAGCGATTACCACCACGATTATTATTCCTATTTCCAAATCCTCCCTGGCCTCCTCGGCCAGCACTAGCCCAACAAGAATCTTTCGAGTGGCCCGGCTTTCCACATGCTTCACATACTTTCACACTACAATGGCCAGTATGATGGCGTTGACAGGTATTACACTTGGGCTGGGTGCCCTGGTATCCTTTTCCTTTCTTTCCACTACCAGCTGATCCTCCTTTCTTAACCGCCACACTGGCGCCCTGCTTGAAGTTTGAAAACTTCCGCTTGTTACCTCCTGACGACTCGACGTGAGTCTCTTTCTTCTTCGGCTCTGCTTCATCAAACTTGTTCAAACGAATAGCCTCCTCGGTGAGAGCTACGCTCAAATTGATCGCCTCAGTAATGGTCGCAGGCTTGGATGAGGTTACCATGCTTATGATTTGAGGAGCTAGTCCCCAAATGAAGCGTTCAATCCTCTTGAACTCAGGAGTGACCATGTAGGGTACCACATGCGATAAGTCATGGAACCTTTGAACGTATTCTGCTATCTTTGGACTGTCCATTTTCAAGTGCCAGAACTCGGTCTCTAATCGCTGGATTTCCGCGCGGGAACAGTACTTTTTTGCGCATAAGTTCCTTCAGTTCGGTCCAGGTCAGCGCGTAGGCAGCAGCTTCGCCTAGTGTCTGTACTTGTAGATTCCACCAGGATAGGGCTCCATCTAGAAACAGCCCTGAGATATAGGTGACTTGCTGATCCAGCGCACACTTGCTCATGCGTAGAACAGATTCGGTTTTCTCAGCCCAACGAACAAAGGCGACAGCACCTCCTGTGCCATCAAAGTTTACGGGCTTGCAGTCTAAGAACCGCTTGTAGGTGCATCCATGAGGTGGATTATTGTTGTTGCCAGTGTTGCCAGAGTTGCTTCCACTAGTCCCTCCTTGAGAGGCGGCGTATTGTGCAATGGCAGCAACGATAATCTGCTGGAGTTCTGCCTCATTAGTAGGCATGTGTGTCTCACGTCTCGGCGGCATCTTCTAAAAGATGGTTTACGTTGGTCAGGCCATAGTGAACGTACGTATATATAGTAATAGTAATAGCACATAACATCTCATGTTATCAATAAATCACCCATATTGATAGCTTCTGCAATGGTTGAGGGCTTTGAGGTAGTAACCATACCCCTGATCTGGGGTGCAAGTGTCCAAATGAATCGTTCAATCCTTTTGAACTCCGGTTTGACTAAGTAGGGGGGCGGCCCTAGATAAGTCGTGCGATCGCTAGACAAGTTCAGGAATTTCTGGTTCGTCCGTTTTCAAATTCCTGAACTCCACCTCAAGCTTCTAAATTCCAGTCCTAAAACAACATTTCTTCTCAATCGTTTCCTTGAGCTCGTCCCAGCTCAGTGCATAAGCAGCGTCTGTGCCAAGGGTCTGAACCTGGCGGTTCCATTAAGAGAGTGTGCCATCTAGAAATATCCCCGAGATATAGGTAACACTCTATTGGGGCGAACAATTACTCATCCTTAGAATGGAGTCGGTCTTTTCGGACCAACGAACAAATGCAACGGCGCCTCCTGTTCCGTGAAAGTTCAAAGGCTTGCAGTTTAGGAACTGTTTATAGGTGCAGCCAGTTGGAGGGTTATTTCCAGTAATGCCATCGTTGTACTTAGAGCGGAGGGCTTCATGTCGTGCATTCATCTGTGAGATGCGTTCTTGCAGCTCGGCTTCTGTCCTTGGCAACGTACTGGTGTTTGTGTCACGTCTGGGTGACATTCCCTTTTGTCGAAGTGGTGTGAAGCGGGTTAGACAACGTTTCAATTGTCTATGAGGTGTATATAGCAACATAAGCCATCATGTAATCACCCAATTTCACACGCAAATATACTCAATGTATGAGTGGGGAAATAAATTTCTGAGCCTTCACATAGGCTTGCCAATTTGGCTTGTTGCTTGTAATAGAATGAACTCGAGGCTACATTGGTTTTCATTAGCTTGACCCGCAGAGTCCACCAGGATTTCTATGCACTACAAGTCGTTATTACGTGGGCCCCCGTAATAATAAATTGTCTTGCACAGTTACCCCAAATTTTCTCTCGTCCAAGCAGATGATCAATCAAGGAGCAACAGCAGGTGCATCGGCATGAACAGGGTCATGCTACAATGCGGGGTCAGGAGCAACGCCTGGCTCAGGGGCCACGGCTGGCTCCGGATCAAAAACTCCATCTCAAGATCAGCTGGATCAACAAACACAGGGGTTACAGGATCCTCCAAAGGCTGGTCTAAGTGCATGAACTCAATGTCATGGTCTGGATCAAAACCAGGTGGAAAAACATATTCGTCCTCAATATCGCGATCAAACTCAAATCTGTGTGCGAGAACTGGGGCAGCTGATGACGCCATATCAGGGTCGGCGTCGTGTGAGTGGTGTTGCACTCCCTGTATGTGCAAAGATGCGGATGTCAGAAACTCAAATGAGTCTGGGATAGGGGAGTTGGCATGAGTTTCCCCTGCAGAAGCGTCCGCATGCAGTAGTCTAATACCAGCAGCAATAGGGTCCTGCCCTCGAATGGGTCCTCCTCTAGTAGGTCGTTATCGTCGTTAGAGGCCACGTTGGGGGGGGGCATATCATCAACAGGATAAGCGGCAAGGGCACAGGAGCAGGGATCACCGCGAGTGGAAATTTCCCATCAAGATGGCCATCAGTAGGCTCTGCTACGACTTCAGGCAGCGCAAAAGGGCTGAAAGTCGTCATTGTCTGTGCCGGTAGTATCGGAAATGTACACCTCGTGCTTCGATGAAACTATGTCGTCTGATACTATGCCCATGGGATTCGTAGTGTCCATCTTTCTAGTACTTGATGAAAGCATGACGTTTGTAACACAAACACATATACGTATAATAATCAATCATATAATCAGTTAATCACATAGTCACCAAGTAAGCATTCAAATCATTCTCCTAGTCTCACTAACCAATTTCTCCCAGTCTTTAAGACTGCTCTATCCTCCACCTCGACCTCTTAGATCGAGCCTCGGTCCCCTTGACCGAGCCTCAGCCTTCATGACTGAGCCTACTCTTCCTAGCCTTGCTAGCCACTACCTCGGTCACCTAGACCGAGCCTCGATCCTCCAGACCGAGCCTCAACCCTCCAGGCTGAGCCTATAATAAATCAACGTGCTCAACTACCTCGGTCACCTAGACCGAGCCTCAATCCTCCAGATCGAGCCTCAGCCCTCCAGGCTGAGCCTATAAATAATAAGATGTGCTCAACATTTGTTTGTAAAAAGTTTTGGATCTGGACTTAAGTGGTATGCAGAAAAATGTTTTCGTGAGAGCCCTAGTGATCATAGTCTAGACTCGAGAAGGAATCATAGTTCGCTATGATCAGAGCTCTGATACCAAGCTGTCACACCCTGGCTTTTGCGGAAGCGTGGTTAATTTGGTGTGACTTCTCAATACCATAGCTTAATCATAACAAAGCTATATGAAGTAAAAACATGCAAGATCATCCATTAAGTTTTGAAAACCAAATACATTACCATTGTTCTAACGGGAACGTACCCTAACAACCACAACCTTGTTCAACAGACATTACAAACTTAAAACATAACATAAACATGGTTTAAGGATTGTGTCTTGTCCAGGAAAGAGACACATCCCCTAAACCCCGGATGACCACGGAAACTAGTGCAGCGGAAAACATGCCATACCGTGCCAGATCTCGTTATTTTCCTGAAATACATGTAAGTTGAAAAATCAACAATAATGTTGAGCGAGTTCATGTGTAAGTGAGTAAGTAAACCTTTGTGAGTATAAAAATAGTCGTGGTATGTAGCCAATAAGGGGACTTGTGATCACCAATGGTTTGCAAGGCCACTGATATATGTGAAGTGCAAATAGGGAGACTCAAACCTAGCAGATTTTGCCACGGCATTAGTATGTGGACAAAGTCACCCGAAGGTCCGTTTCTAGTTTGGCCTGGGGCTGGGCTCGCTACACCCAGATAGATCTACCGCTCCTGTCCCTCGGTCCCGACATGAGGACTAATGGCCTCATATTGCTCCTACCCACTCACATGATCTGAGTAATAAACCTCCTTACGCTAACCATACCGTATATAAAGTACTTGTAAACAACGTAACATGTATTTCACCCCCGCAGTTAAGAAAACTGAAGACAGTTAGAGAAAAGGGGGACATGAACTCACAGTCGGTGCGTCTCTACCAAGTATCTCCAAATCAGAAAGCTGTGCGACGACCTACAAGTGCTAATTCTATTAGACGGACGGCCGTGCCTTAGCTTTATAGTTTATATTTTTGGGAAATAGTTAGACAACTATTTCGTGTTTACTTTTTGTATACTTGGTAGTTAATTCTTCTTCCCAAGGATGGGGATTCAATACATGTGCGTTCATAAATATTTCCGTAAGTGCGTAAGTTACGTTTTAACAATCGAGTGGTAATATAATTTCCGGTGTAACTTATATATTTATGGTGAAAGCGTTCGTAATATTTTGGAATCGTTAACGTTCGTAAATATTATTTTTACTCTAAAAATAATATTTAGGCATTTTCACAAAATAATCATAAACAGTGTGTGAAAAATATATATTTATCACGCTAAATTTTGTGAAAATCCCACCTCCGAATATTTAGTAAATAAAGTCATGGCGAAATTTATGTTTTGAAAACATGTCAAAAATAATTCTAACACTTGTTGTGTAAATAATTCTAAGTGTTAGGTTTTTAGAAAAATTTCGCCAGAGTTTCCTCTGTAACTGGAGGTGGCCATGCTTTCAAGCGTATCATTTTCTTTTACCAAATCAATCTCAACAACTTCCTTATTCAATCAAACAATTTCCGACACATCAAACTAGTCGACAAGTATGTAAATCGCATAATCGCATGAACTTGTAGTTTTTCCGAAGCTATAGTGTAAATCCCATTATATTTTGTGGATCTTTATATAAAGTAATTTTGATCTCGTAAAAACCTTGTTCTTAGAGAAATCCGTCTTTACAACTTCTCGTCATCTTTTACAAAAACGGTTATTTGTCGGATCTTTTCATTTCACAAGTGTTTACACACTTGTGGTTTATAAAATCATATTTGTTAGTGTAAGATCCATCTTTTAGAAAAACATGGTTTCTTTAACTCTTGGTCCTTTGAAAATACCACTTGCAGATACGTAGATCTGCTAGTTTTAAACACTATCGTATAAGTTAAAACACTTTTACACAAGTAAAACAGTTTTACACAAGTTTATGTTTCGCGTGTGGTAGAGTTTCACCTTTTAACCCTTGTATTATCCAAAACAAGCTTATGTTAAGATCCATGATCTTACCAAACCGGGTTAAACGATGATCCGAGCTACCACAACATAGATCGGGTCTAAATAATCACATATTTCAAATACTACAACATTTACACAACATATATGCTATTAACCACCATTTTAAGTGTTTTTAGAAGACTTTTGTTCATCATTTTGCATTTTAACGAGATTTAACCGATAAAAATCCTTTTAACCACTTTAGAATAGTTTAAATACGAGTTCTAAGTATTATACCTCTAGCTCAAGGCTAGGGAAGGATCTTGACGAAAATGGCGTGGATAAAAGCTAGATAAAGAGGTCCTTCGAACTCCGAGCGCACCAAGACTCCTAATACTCGACCTTTGATGTATGTATGATGTTGGAATGGCAAGAACCAAAACCGAAAGTATGATGGATGTGGGTGGGGGTCTCGGCCGAGAGCTCTAGAGGGCAAGAGAGGAGAGTTGTTTTTGTGTTGTGTTGGCAAATGAACTTGTGTGTATTACTAAGTTACTTATAGACAATTGCCATGAGTATTAACCAAGGGTTAGTGTGTTATGTAGATATTGGACAACAATCACTAAACAAATCATCCAAGTACAAGTGTGTCCCCTTGGGGGACGGTTTCGGTCAAGAGGGGGGGGTCCCTTGGTTCGATCTCAACTAGACAATTAGGTAATAGTTATGTTAAACTAAGTTAAGTTAAGTGTTTAACCCCGTTACTAATGTGTAGTGTGTTACAACGGGTGTTAGGGTAATCAGGGACCCTAACTGGCTCAGAAAAAGAGTAATAATGAAAACCTCAATATTTTCATGTTCCGGGTATAGTCCGGTTGTTCGGTTGGATAGTAATCCGTTAAAGCGCGTAATAAAGCTTTAAAGTGTCGTTATTATTCTTTTTAGTGACACTACTCATTCCTTCAAAGTGTCAGGAATATTTTCTCATGTATTGGCACTTTATTAGTTAGCTAGAAGCTGAATTGTTTATTAAAGTGCTGAGTTTTGTACTTAGAGTACGTTTTAGGCACATCCAGTCACAGTGACTTATCCCTAGAGACGCAGTTCCACAACCCTTATATCCCTACACTCACCACTAGTGTAGCCAAATATCTCAGGCTCTTATAGGCCTTGGAGGCAGTGTTTGCCTGATGCTGGCTTTATCAGCATGTTCAAAAGGTTATCCGTGTATTGTGCTACTGTGCTCTTTGTGCATCATGTTTGTCACTAAGGTGCCGTATGTAAATAATGTAGTGACGATAAGTAAAGTATGATGCAAGTAAGTACATGTATCAGGTATCAGGTAGCAGTTTAATAGCTAGTTCAAACAAGCACAGTAATTAAGCAGTAATTAATTACTAATTAAGTCGTACGGATACCTGGTTTAGTGCGGGTTGTCACAACACGTGGATCTCGCTAAGATCCATTTTGTTAGAAACTGATCGGCACCAAAGATTCCTTCGGGGATACAACAATTCCTTGGTTTCGCTAGATACTATCACAGATTCATCGCGGGATTTTTGAAGATTGAGCAGCTTTAATCCCTTTAGCACAACAGGGTGCTGTGTATTCGTGAGTGACAGAACAGGAGGCCATCTTTTCAGATTTTGGAAACCCAACTCAACAATGCACTAAGCATCGTCTTTACCTGGGGGTACGGTTGATTTAGTGATATACCATAATGGTTCGAATCAGAATCCCAGTTACACACCGATTCAACACGAGAGAGTGATGACTTACGTAATGGAGTTACAAAGAGGAACTGAACGACACACAACCTGTGGTGGAAACCGTGGTCCTTGGATTTAAGTTGGAGGCATCACTTGGACGGTACCAAATACACTACTTAGACCAATCACAAGGGCCTCCCGTGTACCCTTGTTTCAAAGGAGCTAAACATGTAATGACATCGCTGGATGGAACTTTTTGTGACAACCCGCACTAAACCAGGTATCCGTACAACTTAATTAATGATTAATTACTACCTGATTACTGCGCTTGACTGAAACTAGCTGATAAACTGCTACCTGCATACTGATACATGCACTTACTTGCATCATACTTTATTTGCTGTCACTACATTAATTACATACTGAACACTAGTGACAAACATGATGCACAAAAAGCACAGTAGCACTAAACGGATACACAGTGAACATGCTGACATAACCAGCATCAGGCAAATACTGCCTCTAAGGCCTGTTAAGAGCCTCATATATTTTGGCTACACTGGTAGTGAGTGTAGGAATATAAGGGTTGTGGTACTGCGTCTCTAGGGGTAAGATACACTGATTCGGATGTGCCAAAAACGTACTTTAAGTACCAAACACAGCACTTTAAAAATTAAACCAGCTTCTAGCTGACTAGTAAAGTGCCAGAAAATAAGAAAATAACACTAGACACTTTCTAAAGTGTTGGAAACTAATTGTGTCACTAAAAATGTAATAACGACACTTTAAAGCGTTACAAAAGACTTTAACGGATTACTATCCAACCGAACAACCGGACTATACCCGGGACATGAAAATATTAGTATTTTCACTAATTATATTTTTTTTTCTGAGCCAGTTAGGGTCCCTGATTACCCTAACACCCGTCATAACATACAACTTACAACTAACGAGGTTAAATATTTAACTAACCTTTTTAACCTAAACTATATCCTAACTATCTAAGTTTGTATCGAACCCCCCCCCCCCCCCTTGTTCTCGTAACCGGCCCCAAAAGCCAAGGGGACACATTAGTACATGATCTATTATTTTAATTAGACATGTATGGTATCTTTGAGACATGTTGACCAATGGACTAAGAACTAGATTTTGCCTATAAGTAATACATACTAACACATGGTTAATTACTTCACATTTCCACCAACAAAACCCACTCTCTTTTGCCCTTCCCACTCACGGCCGAACATCAACCCACCCACCTCCACACTTTCAAGTGTTGATCTTTGCATTCCAACATCATACAAACATCCAAGGTCACGTTTTAGGAGCTTTGGTGCAAGCGGAACACGAAGGACCTCAACCGTTGGCTTTTATCCACCCATTTTTCGTCACGATTCTTCCCTAGCCCCGAGCTAGAGGTATATTGTTTAAAACTTGTTTTTACGCATATCTAAAGTGGTTAAAAGAACTTTCGTCGGTTAAATATCGTAAACATGCGTTTTGGAACTTTAAAGTCTAGTAAAATCACAAAAATGGAGGTTAATAGCATATAACTTGTGTAAAAGTCGTAGGACTTGAAATATGTGATTATTGAGACCCGATCTATGATGTGGTAGCTCGGATCTCCGTTTAACCCGACTTTGTAAAATCACGTATCATCACATAAGCTCGTTTTTGAAAGATACAAGGGTTAAAGGTAAAACACTACCACATTTAGAGCATGAACTTGTGTAAAAGAATTTTACTTGTGTAAAAGTGATTTAACCGGTAAAATAGTGTTTAAAACTAGCGGATCTACGTATCTGCAAGTGGTATTTTCGAAAGACCACACTTTAAAGAAATCATATTTTTCTAAAGATGAATCTTACACTAATAAATATGGTTTTATAAACCACAAGTGTGTGGACACTTGTGAAATGAAGAGATCCGACAAAGAAGTAAATTTGTCACTTGTTACTAGAAGTTGTAAAAGCGGATTTCTCTAAACACGAGGTTTTTACAAGCTTAAAGCGACTTTATATAAAGATCTACATATATAAAGGTGATTTACATTAAAGAGGCGGAAAAACTACAAGTTCATGCGATTATTCAAATTTACATACTTGTCGACTAGTTTGTTGTGTCGAAAATTGTTTGATTGAATAAAGAAGATTGTTGATTGATTTGTTAAAAGAAAATGATACGCTTGAAAGCGTGGCCACCTCCAGTTACAGAGGAAACTCTGGCGAAATTTTCTAAAAACCTAACACTTAAACCTGTTTACATTACAAGTGATAGAATCATTTTTGACATGATTCTAAAACATAAATTTCGCCATGACTTGAATTACTAAATATTCGGAGGTGGGATTTTCACAAAATATTAACGTGATAAATATATATTTTCACACACTGTTTATGATTATTTTGTGAAATACATAAATATTATTTTTAGAGTAAAAATAATGTTTACGAACGATAACGACTCCAAAAGTAATACAAACGCTTTCGCCATAAATATATAAGTTACACCGGTAATTATATTACCACCTGTATGATAAAACGTAACTTACACAACTACGGAAATATTTATGAACGCGTACTTTAACAACGTATTTTGGGATAAATACCTATATTTTTGGAGATGGATATATATATAAGGATTAAGTGAGACTTAATGACGGAATTATACGCACATGTATTAAATCCCCCATCCTTGGGAAGGAAGATAACTACCAAGTATATACGACATGTAACACGAAATAGTTGTCTAACTATTTCCCGCAAACATAAACTGTAAAGCTAAAGCACGGCCGTCCGTCTAATAGAATTAGCACTTGTAGGTCGTTGCACAGCTTACTGTATTGGAGACGCTTGATAGAGATACGCATTCACTGTGAGTTCATGTCCCCCTTTTCTCTAACTGTTTTCAGTTTTCTTAACTGCGGGGGTGAAATACATGTTACTTTGTTTACAAGTACTTTATACACGGTATGAATAACGTAAGGAGGTTTAGATCATGTGAATGGGTAGTTAGAACACCGAGGGACTCGAGCGGTAGATCTATCTGGGTGTAGCGAGCCCAGCTCTAGGCCAAACGGACCTCTCTGAGGCCAACAGAACGGACCTGGAGTGACTTGGTTGCCCAACGCAAAAATCGGCTAGGTCGTGTCTTACTATTTTCATTTCACAACATGCTAATGGCCTTGCAAACCATTGGTGATCACAAGTCCTCTTACACTGCTACATACCAGGAAACTTTTATACTTACAAGTGTTTTACTTACTCACTTGCACATGAACTCGCTCAACATTATTGTTGATTTTTCAACTCACATGTATTTCAGGAAATTAAACGGATCTGGCACGGTATGGAACGTTTTCCGCTGCACTTGTCATGGAGTCATCAGGGTTTAGGGGATGTGTCTCTTTCCTGGACAAGACACAGTCCTTAAACCACGTTTATGTTATGTTTTAGTTTGTAATGTCGTTGAACAAGGTTATGGTTGTTGGTTAAAACAATGGTACTGTATTTTGTTTTCAAAACTTAATGGATGACTTGCATGGTTTTTAAATTCATATAGCTTGTTATGATTAAGCTATGGTATTAAGAAGTCACACCAAAATATACCACGCTTCCGCAAAGCCAGGGTGTGACAGCTTGGTATCAGAGCTCTGATCATAGCGAACTAGGATTCTGTCTCGAGTCTAGACTATGATCACTAGGGCTCTCACGAAAACATTTTACTACATACCACTTAAGTCCAGATCCACAACTTTTTACAAACAAATGTTGAGCACATTTTATTTATTATTTTAGGCTCAGTCTGGGAGGCTGAGGTAGGAGGCTAGTGGGACTAGAAGTGTTGGCTAGTGGGACTAGAAGTATTGGCTAGTGGGACTAGGAGTGATGGCTAGTGGGACTAGAAGTGTTGGCTAGTGGGACTAGAAGTATTGGCTAGTGGGACTAGGAGTGTTGACTAGTGGGACTAGGAGTGTTGGCTAGTGGGACTAGAAGTGATGGTTTGAATGCTTGCTTGATGACTTATGTGATTACTTGATTTGTGATTGACTATTTGTACATGTTTGTGAATATGTTACAGATACATGGATTCGGCTGATTCAGGTGGTTCAGACATCACCGACCCCAGGCGTATTGTATCAGATGACCTGGAGTCGTCAGAGCATGAGGTTTTTACGTCAGACTTCACCAGCACGGATGATGACGACTTTCAGCCATTCGCCTTACCCGACGGCGTTGATGAGCTCCCAGATGATCTTCCGGCCGGGGATTTACCACTCGCGGTGATCCCTGCACCTGTACCCCTTGCATACTACCCTGCTTTACCCATCGACGACGAGGAGGACGACGTCGATATGTTTGAGGAGGAGCCTTTGGAGGATGCTCAGGGCGAGGCCCTACCTGCTGTTGCTCCCTTACTGATTGCAGATGCTCCGGCTGCGGAGTCACCTGTTCATTCCCCAGTCGCGGACTCCTTTGAGTCTGTGGCTTCTGTACCCTCACATGCTCATAGTGCGCAGCACTTTTCCCATGGGTCTGATTCTGACCAGGCTTTTTCTGCTGCTTCCATACCTGGGCTTGTTTTTGACCATGACGTCGAGGAGGATTCAGATCCTATGTTCCCACCAGGATTTGATCCTGACCGTGATTTAGAGTATGTCCCGATGGACGAGTTGATGGAGGACCCAGTAGACGCTGTTGACCCTTTTGATCCGATTGATCCTGATTTCGATTTTGACATGGCATTTGATGACCTGGAGCCTGCCATTGCTCCTGAGCAGGCAGCTGCTCTTGATCCCTTACCAGAGCATGACCCTGTGCATGTTGATGTACCTTTTGAGCCCATTGCTGATGATCACCACCTAGATGTTCCTGTTGATCCCATTGGTCCTTTACCCATTGATGCTGTACCTGCTGACCACCCTATAGAGCACTTGGCACCCGTTCACCCTGTTGCTGCTCCCATATTTGATCCCGTTCCCATAGAGCCCGGACATGCACCGTTCGCGGCACATATGGATCCACCGGACGAGTCTGCCCAGCATGGCTGGATACCGGCAGACGAGGACGTTCCCCCATTCCCTCCACAGATTCCTGTTGCGCCACATACTGACTTTTCATTTCAGGTTCCCATGTTTATACCTCCAGCAGGGCCTGGAGAGGGCTCTTCAGCACACCCTGATGGGCATGTACCGATGCCCATGCCTTTCATGCCTCAGATTCCTTTTGTTCCACCTACTACAGCTCCTTTTGGGGTGGCACCCTTTGACCCCACACGTGAGCCACTGCTGTGGTCACCACTTTCCCCTATGCCACCCACTGATCCATACCACAGGTTCCACGTGGGACACACCATTGAGGATGTATTGATGTCGTTTGTACACCAGCACGAGTCGCATGAGCAGCGACTACAGGAGTTGGAGAGAGCCCGTCTGCAGCCATGTCAGTGCCATGGCCGGGTACCCTCTCCGTTACAGCCGTTTCGACCATTACCCCCTGACTATGCTGCTCGTCTTACTACTTTGGAGCAGCAGATTGCTTCCATTATTTGCACACAGCAGGCGATGGAGGCGGACTGGTCACAGTTGCGCCGTTTGTTTTATACCCATTTTCCCCCTCCTCCACCACCATCTACTTAGGGCTCATCGGTGCCACTTGGGTAGGCGAGGTGATAAGGCGGCGATTGCTTTTTGATTGCACAGCATTTTGGGGAGACTACGTTATGATTTGACTTTTGTTATGTACTTGATGTTGTATTGATACTGATATAGTTTTTGACAGGGGTGATGTAGCCCCTAGTGATTGATGATTGTATGTATACACTTACGATGTGGTCTCATTTATATGGAAATCGCAGTTTTCTCACCATATTTGATTCGCTTGATTACTTGGTTATATTTTATGACATGGGATGTTGTGTGATTGATATTTGTGATGTGTGATAACATGAGATGTTATGTGATTATACTATTACTACCGTTATATACGTACACTATATTATGAACTGATTTACGTATTATAACATCGGAGCCTTCTATGGCCTAACCAACTTAAACCATCTTTTAGAAAGATGCCGCCAAGACGTCAACAGCAGCCTATGCCTACCACTCAGGAAGAGCTACAACAAATCATTGCTGCTGCCATAGCGCAGTACGCAGCTTCTCAGCCAGGAGGGAGCGGAAGTGTTAATCAAGGCAATAACAATCCACCTCACGGTAATACCACGCCATTCGAACCTACCATGAACTAGTTGGAGATTTTAGCGGTGATGCTAATGCCAAACACATGTTTTAACATACGTGCAGGATGCACCTACAAGCAGTTCTTAGACTGCAAACCAGTTAACTTCGATGGCACAGGAGGTGCAGTTGCCTTTACCCGCTGGGCTGAGAAAACCGATTCCGTTTTACGCATGAGCAAGTGTGCAGAGGATCAGCAAGTCACATACATTTCAGGGCTGTTTCTAGACGGAGCCCTATCATGGTGGAACTTACAAGTCCAAACTCTAGGCGAAGCTGCCGCCTACACCCTGACTTGGGCCGAATTGAAAGAATTGATGCGCAAAAAGTACTGTTCACGCGCAGAAATTCAGAGGTTGGAGACTGAATTTTGGCACTTAAAGATGGATGGTCCGAAAGTAGCAGAGTACGTTCAGAGGTTTCATGACCTATCTCAAGTGGTTCCTTACATGGTTACGCCAGAATACAAGCGAATCGAGCGCTTCATTTGGGGTTTGGCTCCCCAAATAATAAGCATGGTAACCTCCTCCAAACCAGCAACTATCACTGAAGCCATCGATTTGAGCGTGGCTCTCACCGAGGAGGGGATTCGTTTAAACAAGTTTGGTGATGTGAAGGCAAAGGAGAAAGAGACTCATGTTGAGTCGTCAGGAGGTAACAAAAGAAAGTTTTCAAACTTCAAACAAAGTGTTAGCGGTGATGGTAAGAGAGGAGCACCAAGCACGCCAGCTCAGGGTGCAGCTGGCAGTGGAAGGAAAGGAAGAGGATACATGGGCACCCAGCCCAGATGCAATACCTGTCAACGCCACCATTCGGGTCAATGTCAGCTAAAAGTATGCGAAGTATGTGGGAAACGTGGTCATTTGAAGGACACCTGTTGGGTTGGTACTGGCCGGGGAGGCCAGGGAGGATCTGAAAATAGGAATAACAACCGTGGTGGTTTTGGAGGTCGCCCACAGGGGAATAATCGAGGCTACAATGCCAATCAAGCCGGAAATGCCAATCAAAACAACCCGCCAGTTGGGGATGGTGCAGGAAGTGGAAAAAGATTAGGATGTTTTCATTGCGGAGACGTTGGGCACTTCAAGAAGGATTGCCCGGGATTGAACCAAGCCCGTGGAAGGGTGTTCCAGATCGGTGCACGGGAAGCACGCCAGGATCCCAACGTTGTCACGGGTACGTTCCCTATCAATCAATGCTATGCATCTGTTCTGTTTGATACTGGTGCCGACTATAGCTTCGTATCACTAGAATTTAAGAATATACTTGGGCTAACCGCTAATAAGTTAGACATTCCCTACGCAATTGAATTGGCTAATGGAAAGTTGGTAGAAGCCAATGATGTTATCAGAGGCTGTGTGATTGAATTAGGAGAACGTGAGTTTGCCTTGGATCTACTACCAGTCCAATTGGGAAGTTTCGACGTGGTAGTAGGAATGGATTGGTTATCGGGCAATAAAGCTGAGATAGTTTGCCACGAAAAGGTTGTTCGTATTCCAACCGAGGATGGTGAGACCATTGTTGTTCATGGAGAGAAGCGTGAGACGCCGTTGCGGATTATCAGCTGTTTGAAGGCAAGGAAGTGTTTACAGAAAGGATGTGTTGCTTTTCTGGCACACATCGTAGATAAGAAGGCTGCCGAGCCAAGAATCGAAGACATCCCTGTCGTAAGGGAGTATCCAGAAGTCTTCCCAGAAGACTTACCCGGACTGCCACCTCAGAGGCAAGTGGAGTTTCACATTGACTTAGTTCCAGGCGCCGCGCCTGTGGCTAAGGCACCATACAGACTTGCTCCATCGGAGATGCAGGAATTGTCGACGCAACTTCAAGAGTTGTTAGACAAGGGTTTTATCCGACCAAGCTTCTCGCCTTGGGGAGCTCCGGTCTTGTTTGTCAAGAAGAAAGACGGAAGTTTCCGCATGTGTATTGACTACAGAGAATTGAACAAGCTGACAATCAAGAACAGGTATCCTCTGCCTAGAATCGATGATCTGTTCGACCAACTTCAAGGTTCAAGCTGTTACTCTAAGATCGATCTTCGATCCGGATACCATCAACTAAGGATACAGGAGGAAAGTATCCCGAAAACAGCCTTCCGAACTCGTTACGGACACTACGAGTTCCTCGTGATGCCATTTGGTTTGACAAACGCACCGGCGGTATTCATGGATCTAATGAATAGAGTTTGCAAGCCATACTTAGACAAGTTCGTGATTGTATTCATCGACGACATCCTGATTTACTCAAAGACGAAGGCTGAACACGAACAACATCTTAGAACCATACTAGAGCTGCTAAAGAAGGAACAACTGTACGCCAAATTCTCCAAGTGCGAGTTTTGGCTACGCGAAGTCCAGTTTCTTGGACATGTGGTTAATGGGGATGGAATTCATGTTGATCCCACAAAGATCGAGGCAATCAAGAATTGGGAGATGCCTACAACGCCAACCGAGATTCGACAATTCTTGGGTTTGGCTGGCTACTATCGAAGGTTCATCGAGGATTTCTCGAAGATCGCTCAACCTTTGACGCTCCTCACGCAGAAAGACAAGACGTTTGATTGGGGAATCAAACAGGACGAAGCGTTTCAGGTATTGAAAGATAAGCTCTGCAACGCGCCAATCTTAGCTCTACCAGAAGGCACTGATGACTTTGTGGTATACTGCGACGCATCGCGTCAGGGATTGGGTTGTGTGTTGATGCAACGCCAGAAGGTCATTGCTTACGCATCACGCCAACTGAAAGTGCACGAAAAGAATTATACCACACATGATTTAGAGCTTGGCGCAGTGGTTTTTGCACTAAAGATCTGGAGACACTACCTGTATGGTACGAAGTGCACAATCTTCACAGATCACAAGAGCCTACAACATATATTTAACCAGAAGGAGTTAAATATGAGACAAAGACGATGGGTTGAGTTGCTAAACGACTACGACTGCGAGATAAAGTATCACCCAGGGAAGGCGAACGTAGTTGCCGATGCCCTAAGTCGTAAAGAAAGAATCAAGCCCATAAGGGTTAGGGCTTTGGAAATGATCATACGAACCGATCTTTCCTTGCGCATTCGCGCTGCACAAAAGGAAGCTCTCAAGGAGGGAAATCTTGAGGAAGAACATCTCCGGGGAATGGAGAAGCTTTTGGTACCAAACGAGGAAGGGACGTTATGTTTTGAGAAAAGAATTTGGGTTCCTCTGTTTGGTGGATTAAGGGAAGTTATTTTCGACGAAGCGCACAAGTCACGGTACTCTATCCACCCTGGATCGGATAAGATGTACCAGGATCTCAAAAATTACTATTGGTGGCCTAGGATGAAAGGCGACGTTGCTGTTTACGTGAGCAAATGTTTAACGTGCGCTAAGGTCAAGGCAGAATACCAGAAGCCTTCGGGACTTCTGCAACAACCTGAGATTCCCAAGTGGAAATGGGAACAAATCTCAATGGATTTTGTTACAAAACTGCCAAGAACGCCAAGAGGCCATGATATGATTTGGGTGATTGTTGACCGCCTAACAAAGTCCGCACACTTTCTGCCAATCAGGGAGAAAGACAGTACTAGTAAACTTGCGGAAATTTACATGAGAGAGATCGTAGCACGTCATGGAGTACCCCTCTCGATCATCTCTGATAGAGACGGAAGATTTGTGTCAAGAATATGGCAATCTTTCCAAGCATCTTTTGGCTCACAATTGAATCTGAGCACTGCGTTCCATCCGCAAACTGACGGCCAGAGCGAGCGAACGATACAAACCTTGGAAGACATGCTGAGGGCATGTGTTATGGATTTAGGCGGTAGCTGGGATAAACACTTACCCTTGGTCGAATTTTCATATAACAACAGCTACCACACCAGTATTGGTGTTGCGCCTTTTGAGGCCCTATACGGACGCAAGTGCCGATCACCACTATGTTGGTCTGACGCAGGTGATAGGCAGCTTGCTGGTCCCGAGATCGTCCAAGAGACGACAGACAAGATTGCGCAAATACTTACACGCATCGAAGCCGCTCGCCACAGGCAAAAGGCCTACGCGGATCCAAACCGGAAGCATGTGGACTTCCAAGTCGGAGAAATGGTGTTATTAAAGGTTTCACCCTGGAAAGGGGTAGCACGCTTTGGAAAGCGTGGAAAGTTAAATCCACGCTACATTGGTCCCTTTAGAATTCTAGAAAGAATTGGGACGGTAGCATACAAGTTGGACCTACCCGCTGAACTAAATGGCGTTCACGATACATTTCATGTATCCAATTTAAAGAAGAGTCCAACTCAAGTTGACGTTGCCATTCCTATCGACGAGATTCATATTGACGACAAGCTCCACTTCGTTGAAGAACCTGTTGAGGTCACGGATTGGAAAGTTAACAAGACCCGCCGGAGCAGTGTCAAACTCGTCAAAGTACGTTGGAATGCCAGACATGGTCCTGAATACACCTGGGAGCGTGAGGATCGGATGAAAGAGAAATACCCCCACTTATTTCCTAAGAACCCTGCTTCTACAAGCAGAACTTAAATTTCGGGACGAAATTTATTTAACGAGGGGAGAATGTGACAACCCGCACTAAACCAGGTATCCGTACAACTTAATTAATGATTAATTACTACCTGATTACTGCGCTTGACTGAAACTAGCTGATAAACTGCTACCTGCATACTGATACATGCACTTACTTGCATCATACTTTATTTGCTGTCACTACATTAATTACATACTGAACACTAGTGACAAACATGATGCACAAAAAGCACAGTAGCACTAAACGGATACACAGTGAACATGCTGACATAACCAGCATCAGGCAAATACTGCCTCTAAGGCCTGTTAAGAGCCTCATATATTTTGGCTACACTGGTAGTGAGTGTAGGAATATAAGGGTTGTGGTACCGCGTCTCTAGGGGTAAGATACACTGATTCGGATGTGCCAAAAACGTACTTTAAGTACCAAACACAGCACTTTAAAAATTAAACCAGCTTCTAGCTGACTAGTAAAGTGCCAGAAAATAAGAAAATAACACTAGACACTTTCTAAAGTGTTGGAAACTAATTGTGTCACTAAAAATGTAATAACGACACTTTAAAGCGTTACAAAAGACTTTAACGGATTACTATCCAACCGAACAACCGGACTATACCCGGGACATGAAAATATTAGTATTTTCACTAATTATATTTTTTTTTCTGAGCCAGTTAGGGTCCCTGATTACCCTAACACCCGTCATAACATACAACTTACAACTAACGAGGTTAAATATTTAACTAACCTTTTTAACCTAAACTATATCCTAACTATCTAAGTTTGGATCGAACCCCCCCCTTGTTCTCGTAACCGGCCCCAAAAGCCAAGGGGACACATTAGTACATGATCTATTATTTTAATTAGACATGTATGGTATCTTTGAGACATGTTGACCAATGGACTAAGAACTAGATTTTGCCTATAAGTAATACATACTAACACATGGTTAATTACTTCACATTTCCACCAACAAAACCCACTCTCTTTTGCCCTTCCCACTCACGGCCGAACATCAACCCACCCACCTCCACACTTTCAAGTGTTGATCTTTGCATTCCAACATCATACAAACATCCAAGGTCACGTTTTAGGAGCTTTGGTGCAAGCGGAACACGAAGGACCTCAACCGTTGGCTTTTATCCACCCATTTTTCGTCACGATTCTTCCCTAGCCCCGAGCTAGAGGTATATTGTTTAAAACTTGTTTTTACGCATATCTAAAGTGGTTAAAAGAACTTTCGTCGGTTAAATATCGTAAACATGCGTTTTGGAACTTTAAAGTCTAGTAAAATCACAAAAATGGAGGTTAATAGCATATAACTTGTGTAAAAGTCGTAGGACTTGAAATATGTGATTATTGAGACCCGATCTATGATGTGGTAGCTCGGATCTCCGTTTAACCCGACTTTGTAAAATCACGTATCATCACATAAGCTCGTTTTTGAAAGATACAAGGGTTAAAGGTAAAACACTACCACATTTAGAGCATGAACTTGTGTAAAAGAATTTTACTTGTGTAAAAGTGATTTAACCGGTAAAATAGTGTTTAAAACTAGCGGATCTACGTATCTGCAAGTGGTATTTTCGAAAGACCACACTTTAAAGAAATCATATTTTTCTAAAGATGAATCTTACACTAATAAATATGGTTTTATAAACCACAAGTGTGTGGACACTTGTGAAATGAAGAGATCCGACAAAGAAGTAAATTTGTCACTTGTTACTAGAAGTTGTAAAAGCGGATTTCTCTAAACACGAGGTTTTTACAAGCTTAAAGCGACTTTATATAAAGATCTACATATATAAAGGTGATTTACATTAAAGAGGCGGAAAAACTACAAGTTCATGCGATTATTCAAATTTACATACTTGTCGACTAGTTTGTTGTGTCGAAAATTGTTTGATTGAATAAAGAAGATTGTTGATTGATTTGTTAAAAGAAAATGATACGCTTGAAAGCGTGGCCACCTCCAGTTACAGAGGAAACTCTGGCGAAATTTTCTAAAAACCTAACACTTAAACCTGTTTACATTACAAGTGATAGAATCATTTTTGACATGATTCCAAAACATAAATTTCGCCATGACTTGAATTACTAAATATTCGGAGGTGGGATTTTCACAAAATATTAACGTGATAAATATATATTTTCACACACTGTTTATGATTATTTTGTGAAATACATAAATATTATTTTTAGAGTAAAAATAATGTTTACGAACGATAACGACTCCAAAAGTAATACAAACGCTTTCGCCATAAATATATAAGTTACACCGGTAATTATATTACCACCTGTATGATAAAACGTAACTTACACAACTACGGAAATATTTATGAACGCGTACTTTAACAACGTATTTTGGGATAAATACCTATATTTTTGGAGATGGATATATATATAAGGATTAAGTGAGACTTAATGACGGAATTATACGCACATGTATTAAATCCCCCATCCTTGGGAAGGAAGATAACTACCAAGTATATACGACATGTAACACGAAATAGTTGTCTAACTATTTCCCGCAAACATAAACTGTAAAGCTAAAGCACGGCCGTCCGTCTAATAGAATTAGCACTTGTAGGTCGTTGCACAGCTTACTGTATTGGAGACGCTTGATAGAGATACGCATTCACTGTGAGTTCATGTCCCCCTTTTCTCTAACTGTTTTCAGTTTTCTTAACTGCGGGGGTGAAATACATGTTACTTTGTTTACAAGTACTTTATACACGGTATGAATAACGTAAGGAGGTTTAGATCATGTGAATGGGTAGTTAGAACACCGAGGGACTCGAGCGGTAGATCTATCTGGGTGTAGCGAGCCCAGCTCTAGGCCAAACGGACCTCTCTGAGGCCAACAGAACGGACCTGGAGTGACTTGGTTGCCCAACGCAAAAATCGGCTAGGTCGTGTCTTACTATTTGCATTTCACAACATGCTAATGGCCTTGCAAACCATTGGTGATCACAAGTCCTCTTACACTGCTACATACCAGGAAACTTTTATACTTACAAGTGTTTTACTTACTCACTTGCACATGAACTCGCTCAACATTATTGTTGATTTTTCAACTCACATGTATTTCAGGAAATTAAACGGATCTGGCACGGTATGGAACGTTTTCCGCTGCACTTGTCATGGAGTCATCAGGGTTTAGGGGATGTGTCTCTTTCCTGGACAAGACACAGTCCTTAAACCACGTTTATGTTATGTTTTAGTTTGTAATGTCGTTGAACAAGGTTATGGTTGTTGGTTAAAACAATGGTACTGTATTTTGTTTTCAAAACTTAATGGATGACTTGCATGGTTTTTAAATTCATATAGCTTGTTATGATTAAGCTATGGTATTAAGAAGTCACACCAAAATATACCACGCTTCCGCAAAGCCAGGGTGTGACACTTTTGAATGATTTCGACTGTGGAACCTGAACGTGCACGAGCTTTGCAGCTCACTATCGACTCTAACTTACCTGATCAGACTCGCTCTGTTAAAACTGGAGAACTGAAGGAAGAGGATTTTCAAGTTGAACCCATACGGGGCATGGAGAAGCAACCTTTGGCAGGTCGGATGATATTTGCTACCTCCAGGAACGAGTGTGGATCTCATTATACGGCAACTTTAGGGAAACTTGGTTGAGCAAAGCACACCGGCTTCGATATTCTAGTCGTCTGGGTTTTGAAGAGAGATATTAGGATCTATAAATCTTGTACTGGTGATCGGGCATGAAGGCCCACCTGGCAATGTATGTGAATGATGTTTGACTTGTGGGAAAGTCATGGTGGAGTATCAGCAACCAAAAACACCCATATGGAAACTGCCATGGATTTTGTCACTAGTCTACTTGCAACCCGAAACGGAGCCAATATCACTTGGGTGATCGTTAATTGTCTTACGTAACCAGCACACTTTCTTGCAATCAGGGAAACTGACGAGTCTTCACAGCTTGTGAATGTTCCTCTGAGAGAGGCGGTTTTTAGGCACGAGGTGCCAACTCTTGTTACCTTTGATTTTGATCTATACATGATTTATGTCAGGAAATACGCAACACCCTTGGCTCACGTCTAGACACGAGCATTACGTGTCACCATAGGATGGATGGTCAGAGTAACGAACCACCCAGACACTCAAGGATATGCTGCGAGCATGTGTGTGATCGACTTTAGCAAGAATTGGAAGGATACTTACCTTTAGTTAAGTTCTACTGCAGTCGTTACCGTTTTAGTATGCATACAGCTCTGTTTGAGGCATTGCATGGAGGATAATGCCGACCTCCTTGTGGACTGAGGTGGATGACAACCTAATCATGGGTCCAGGACTTGCACCCGAAACTCTTGGAAAGTTTATTTTTGATTGGAAATTGTATGGCGACAACATGTGATCGCCAGGAAAACCTGATAACATAGGAAACACTGGGAGTTCGCTGCATGCGAACGTGTCATACTGGAAGTCTCACCCTGGGAGGGTGCGATACGCCTTGGGAAGCGTGGCAAGCTTAACTTACGTTGTGTTGGGCCATTCAAAATTCAGGAACGCATTGGCAAGTGGCGTACAGGATCAAATTACCTGTCGAATTGGGTAACGTACACGATGTTATTTATGTCTCGAATCTAAGGCAGTGTTTGTTCGATGAAACGCTTGTGATACCCTTATTAGAGTCTGAGGTTAATGACAAGTTGCAGTTGTTGAGGAACCTACTAAAATCATGGACCCGGACGTCAAGATTCGTTAGCATAGTCAAATTCCAATCATGAGAGTTCGTTGGAACTCAAGACGTGGACCGGAGTACACGTGGGAACGCAATGATCGGAGTAAGCTCTAGTATCCTTAATTGTTCAAGCGGTTGTATCAACTTCTGTTATCACTGGCGAATTTCGGGACGAAATTCCCTTTCAAGTTGGGGATGATGTGGTACCCACGGAAAATCCACAGTCATCCTGAGTTAACATCTTACCGTTTTGGATGACTTATCAAATTTCGGGACGAAATTTCTTTCAAAGTTGG
The DNA here is from genome assembly GCA_030545235.1 of Helianthus tuberosus. Classification (NCBI taxonomy): domain Eukaryota; kingdom Viridiplantae; phylum Streptophyta; class Magnoliopsida; order Asterales; family Asteraceae; genus Helianthus; species Helianthus tuberosus. The sequence goes on from JARYGA010038829.1 coordinate 30,496, forward strand.
GGATGATGTGACAACCCGAACTCCCAAGGTTAGTCTCGTAATCTTGATTCTCATTATTCTTCGTTCATATTCTTGACGGTGTTAAACTGGTTATGCGTAAACGTAATCGTGTATGATTAAGTGTATGTTTGAGTGTATATGATTGGGTGTGGATGTTATGTTGGGCCGCTCGTGTGTTTCGGCTGCGAGTGCATTTGGGCCGCACACACATGAGTTCATTTCTTTGGTCCGCAACACATGAGCCCATACTCCTTTATGGGTTTGATTAATTGTATATTAAGGAGTTAGGGGATACGCAAACTAGGATTTGGTAACATAAGAAAACCCTAACTACATCTCTTCTTCTTTTCCTCAACCCGACGGCAGTAGACCCCCTTGCTTCGAAGCTCTTCGTGGAGTCTCATTCTCCTCTTCGGAACCGACATCGTACACTCCTTCAAGCGGTACGACTCTTCATTATGTGATTCATCTCTGTTGTTAATTTAGAGTTATGTGATTATGGTTATGTGATCATGTAGATGCTTGGTATTGCATGATATTAGGACATGATTTGAAAACTCATTATAAACTAAACGTAATCTGGCCGATTGTTATAATGCTATTGAATGATGAAGGTAGATCGATGATTTCTTGTGATCCGATCTGAATGTGTTAACTATATTTTTGTTATGATATGGCTGTGCTTTTGTGGCTTGGTTTATCCATAATGATTAGGGGAAACGCTTGTGTATTGTTATCGATATTATATATGGTTGGTGAGAACTATGATTATGAATTGTAACTGAATGATTAGGGTTCGTAGAGAACCATCATCAGCTGTGAATGTGCAGCGACGAAAAACACACCAGCGATGAAAAACATAGTCCCCGTTGGCTGGTTCTCAACGAAACTCCCATGTCGACGAAAGATGGGTTCTTCGTTGACAGGGTTATGGTAAATATTGGGTTTTTCGTCAAACATGGTTATGGCGAATAACAGGTCTTTCGTAGGCTGATTTATCACGAAACACTTGGTTTTTCGTCATGTACTTGAACAATGACAATAAGTAACAGATAGTAATGCATGTGATGAAGGATAAGTTATGTACATGGGACACTGTTGTTACGTGATAACCCTATTGTCTGAGATTGAGAACTTTGGCTAGATTGTATAAATAGAACATTTCTCTATTATTAATTGTTAAGTGAAAACACATGAAATGTGCACTTGTATGAGTATTGGGTATGTGTACATGTTAACAGTGATAGTTATGACAGATGCAAACTATGTACAAATACGAAACCTGAATGATTGTAAAACTGATGTTGATGGAAACAATTGTTGGAAACATGAACTTGTGTTATAAACGTGCATGAGACCTAAATGCTTGTTATGTGTTATGTGACTTGTTGAATACATGAATCGGATATGTATTTCCGAAACTGATCATCTCTGGTAACCACGGTAGGGATTGGTTGGCCAACTGGGAACGGGTAATGTAACGTAACATACCGAGCAAATCTAAGGTGAGTTCACTGCTCTTTTTCCAAGCATGCGTCCCGGGGAGGGACATCTGGTAAACGTTCCGGGGAGGAATGTCGGGTAAATGGATTTGACTGGAATCTTAAACCTGGGTTGTTGGTTAATACACGTATATCTATCACTCAAGTCCCTCCTACCGATTATTTCCGGAGAGGCAACGGGTTTTTAGTTAATAGCACTATTTAGGTTTGGCACCCTCACACCGCACCGAGGAGGTCGGGAGTGAACTAATGACCCCCATCTTGACCATTTCTTTGATAGAGGCTTTGGGTAACAGGGCAAATAATCTGGAGCCATCAGCGGTAAGCGTGTGATTAACAACATCGAATCTGTGAAACGTTTGAATCTGGTAACTGGTAACTAAACACGTTAACCAACTTTGAACTTACCAGCATCGTCTGACACACTTGTCTGCATGCTTGCAGGTCAATAG
>JARYGA010038830.1:0-40113 GCA_030545235.1 Helianthus tuberosus
TTTTTTTATGTTTTGTTTCAAATTTTGCAAGTTAACACGGCGCAACGTGCATGTGTGGTTCAACGTTTTTACCTCTATTTTTTCATGTTTGACAGGTTCGTCGCAACACGCAAATCCTAGGTCGAGTCAGTGTTGGTGGTCGATGACGGTTGTGTGCCATTAGTACTATTTGACACCGTTTTACACATCGCCGCAACGAGGGGTGTGCTTTGGGGGTTTTATAAAGAAAAAATGGTTATGCATATGGTTGTTGTGACCTTGCCTTTGGGGTTTTTCCAAAAAAATTGATGTTTTTTTACTTTTCACCAAAAAATATTTCATAAATACTTTTAAACCAAAACAATTTGTTTTTTTTTTTACTTTTAACCCAAATTTTTTTATCTTTTGCAATATATCATCGCAACTTTTTTTTTACTTTCAACTTTGGTTCTTTATAGTTTTATTTTCCGCAAATTTTTCGTTTTATGCTTGGTTCTAAATTTTGTGACTTAACACATCGCAATGTGCGTCTTTGGTTTAACGTTTTTACGTTTCGTTCTAAATTTTGCGAGTTAACACGACGCAACGTGCGTGTGTGGGTGAACGTTTTACATCGTCTATTTTTTTCCGTTCGACAGGTTTAATATAACGTACGAGTCCTAAATCGAATTAGTTATAACTAAAGAATCTCCTCCGTAATGCGGCGGCTCTCAATTCTAGTTATTAAATTAAATTAAAAGAGCAAACAAAAGTAGAAAATCGCATTGAGCCTATATTTACGCATTCCAATATCGCCAGTCAGTCACGTATCAGAATTCCGTTGGCAGCATTTATTCCATCGAAATCACCTCCATCGGTCCAAACACTCACTACATACAGACTTCTTCTGTAACCCAAAACCACCATCAATGGCGGCACTTACCAGACGACTCATAACCTCCTCCACCCCACACGCCTCGCGATCCATATCATCCTGGTGGAAAAACGTTGAGCCTGCACCCAAAGACCCCATTCTCGGTGTCACTGAAGCTTTTTTAGCCGATACCAGTCCCCATAAAGTTAATGTTGGCGTTGTAAGCATTCTTGTGTTTCATCTCAATTGAAGGATTTATCGTTTATCCTTTTACAGATCAAATATTATTATTATTCAAACTTCAAACCCTAGGTTGCTTATTTGTTTATTTATTTATTTATTTATTTATTTTCGGTTTCGTTTCGTTGAGGTTGATTTGTTTTTAAATTTGTAGGGAGCTTATCGTGATGATAACGGGAAGCCTGTTGTTTTGGAGTGTGTTAGAGAAGCAGAAAGACGAGTTGCTGGAAACCTCAACATGTGAGTGAAATGAAATGAAATGAGCTGATTTTCTTTTTTAATTTGAGTTTTTTTGTGTTATTTTTTTAGTGATAAGTTGAAAATAGAGTAGAAATGTTGTGGTAGATTGCAAAGAATGTTGCTACAGTGATTTTGTAACCATGCAGAGTGGGTTATATAGTAAATTTGTTTTCTTGAGTTCTTAGTTTCTGTTTGGGTAAATGCACGGTACCCCTGACCGCGGAAGGGATAACCCTTCCCAAGCTAGCGACCCGGCAACGCTGCGTGAATACCCAGCCAAATTTGGGGGGTGCGAAGAGCCTGCCAGAAGCAGGATTCGAACCCTTGCCAAACCGGTTTAGATGGGTGCTGGTGGCCACTGGGCTGACAAGTCTTTATATTTGCAAAAAAAAAAAAAAAAAAAAAAAACTTAGAATTCACGCCATTATTGGATTAGATGAACATGATGGTTGATTGTTACTTTTGTTCATCATTTTCTATGATTTTATTCAGATAACAAAGATTTCTTTGTTAACTATGGCTTTAACACGTCCACCCCTCTAGCTCAGTTGGTTGTTGGACCGGTTGTTTCCTTGTGAGACTCCGGTTTGATTCCCAGCAAAGGCAAATGGGTGTGACATGTGCGCTATGATGGTGAAAAACCTACCGAGGAGGGTTTGATCCTGAGCGTCACTCCGGTTTTCATCCGGCTGTTACTCCAGCGAGTAAAATCGTGTGGAGGCAGTACAGTTTCCGGGGGAAAGCCTTCGACCCAAGACTGGTTAACCCAACGCTGGTCGCACTATCTGGGCCCACGTTCTTGGAGAGGGTCCGCAATGTGCGGATGTGACAATGGTCACCATTAGAAGTTCACCTTTCAAAAAAAACTATGGCTTTAACACCATCTACAGTTTCTTCGGTACTATGATTGGCATTTTTTTTATAATTAGTGATAGTATCATAGTGAAGGGTGGATATATATTTTAGTGGGAATCCATTGTAGAAACTATAGTGTTACATCCATAATTCATTATCATGGACAATTTCACAAGAATAATGACCTACAAGATACATTATGGAGCTTTTTCCAGCATTTTGTTTAAATTCTTATGCTCATCTGGCATCCTCAACTTAAAATGAATTTAACTTTGAATTTTGATTGAAATTTTGGTTTAGTGATTATTTTTAAAGGTTCTTTCCCATGAAACTTTTAAGATGCTGGTACTAATTAAGTGGAAAAGCAATATCTTCGAAAACTGTATAGGATCGAATTTATTTTGATTTGTTTAAAAATTGAACAGTTGAAAATTTATAAGTTGTTCCATGTTCTCCTATTTAATCATATCTATCTTCAGGGAGTATCTTCCAATGGGAGGATGCAACAACATGGTTGAGGAAACACTGAAGCTCGCATACGGTGAAGATTCCGACTTGATTAAAGATAAACGAATCGCAGCAATACAAGCTCTTTCCGGCACTGGTGCATGCAGAATTTTTGCCGATTTTCAAAAACGGTTTTCCCCTGATTCCCAGATCTATATTCCAGTCCCTACCTGGTCCAAGTAAGTATATTCATAATATCAGGTTACAAGTTTGACTGCTGACCATCAATATTTTCGTTTTCGATCAATTTTGTTGGGTTATGATATCTTAAATCTCAGCCACCATAACATATGGAGAGATGCAAATGTACCACAAAGAACATTCCATTATTATCATCCAGAATCAAAAGGTCTTGATTTTGCCTCACTGATGGATGATGTTAAGGTATCAACAATACGTTAATGTATTAAATTTCTTAACGAAACGATTCTCGGTTTTTTCTTTTTTTTTAACATTATTTGGTTGTTGCTCAGAATGCACCAAATGGGTCATTCTTTTTGCTGCATGCTTGTGCTCATAATCCTACCGGAGTCGATCCGACAGTTGAACAATGGAAAGAAATATCTTACCAGTTTAAGGTTGGTACATCTAGTACTTTTTAAGGGGTGCAAACGAGCCAAGCCCGAGCTTGATTAACTTATGAGAGCTCGAGTTCGAGCTTGGCTCGGTTCGAGCTTTGTTTTCAAAGCTCGAGCTCGGCTCGTTGGTAGTTTCTCGAGCTCAGCTTGTTTATTATATATTAATTAACATATTTAATAAAAAGGTGCAAACGAGCCAAGCCCGAGCTTGATTAACTTATGAGAGCTCGAGTTCGAGCTTGGCTCGGTTCAAGCTTTGTTTTCAAAGCTCGAGCTCGGCTCGTTGGTATTAGCCGAACATTATACAGCAGGGGATTATTTCCATATATTATTGATTGTATTGTATTTAGTTTTGATTATGGTTTCCTTATTTAGGCTAGGGTTCAATCCCTATATAATGGGATCCATTGTAACAATTCTATTCATTCAGTAAATACAAATTACAGCAACTTTTATGGTATCAGAGCCCTAGGTTCTGCATACCCTCCTTCCCTGTTTCGTTTTTTTTTTTTTTCTGCTGTTTCGACAGCCCTTGTCTGCGCCGAAAACCCTAGCCTCCTCACACTATGTCCGGCGACGAAAAGAAAGATGAGCCTGAGTTTTCTGGCTCCGATAAATCACTCAAACAACTGCACCCAGCCTACTCGGTCACCAACGTGCAGTCAAAGATACGTACCCTTGATGGCGTCAAGGTCACGTATACGTCTTGGGTTAAGCTGTTTCGATTCCATGCTGTGGCCTATCAGGTTACTGACCACATCGATGGAACTGAACCCCCACCAGAGACCGCAGCCGAGTACAAAGCTTGGAAGGAACTTGATGCTCTCGTTCTCCAATGGATTCTCAGCACTGTATCTGATGATCTTTTACCTCGAGTTCTCGACAGTGGCCCCACGGCTCGACATGCTTGGGTGAAACTCGAAAAACTTTACCTAAGCAACAAGAAAGCTCGGGCGGGGGCCCTTGAAACCAGGTTTTGCAACCTCACTTTATCTGCTTGTTCGTCTTTGGACGACTATTGTCAGCGCCTCAAAGACTTAGCAAACCAGCTGGAAGACGTGGACCATCCCGTAACCGAAGATAGATTGGTACTTCAACTTGTTCGAGGCTTGCCTGCAGAATATGACACAACCGCCTCTCTCATCAATGCCAACAGTGCGGATTGGGATCTTGCTCGTAGCATGCTGGAAGATGAACGTATTAGACAAGAAGCCCGCCAAAAGACCAACCAGTCAGTTCATGTTGCCACCACTCCAAACCACTCGTCCCACTCACAACCACAACCGCATCCTAACCATCACCCCCAATCTGGTTCCTTTAACTCACCATCCCAACAGCCTTACTACCACCGAACCGGTCGTGGCCGTGGCCGTGGCCGGGGACGAAGCAACCGGGGACGTGGCTCTGGCCGCGGACCGACATCATCTTCTCAAACTTGGCCCTCAAGTCACCCAACCTACCCCCAATGGGCTTGGTGGAACACTCCACCTTGCCCCTACCCAACTCAATCTGCCTTCCAGCCCACTACACCATACAACCTACCCACGGCCCAAACCCAATCGGCCCATTACTCTCCTGCATCTCAGCCGAACCCAACCCAACCTACTGCTGCCTACGGCCCACCTACCTACCCTTCGGCCCCATTTCAGCCGCAGGCCCACTTCAGCCCCAATCCGCCTACGGGTTATAACCCGATGTGTCCATCAGATCTCAATGCCGCCTTCTCCTCGATGCAGCTTAACTATGACCCGAACTCAGTAATGGACACAGGCGCTACATCTCACTCCACGGATGAACCAGGTATGATCAAAATTCCCGACTCTTTTCCTATTTTCAGTAATATTATGGTCGGCAATGGCGCGACTTTGCCAGTTCAAGGGTCTGGTACGGGCTATTTAACCTTACCCAACCGCACTTACATTCTACCCAGACTCCTTTACTGCCCTCAAATCATTAAAAAGTTAATATCTGTTAGACGATTTACTCGTGATAACAGTGTGTCCATTGAATTTGACCCCTTTGGTTTTTCTTTGAAGGACCTTCGAACTGGGCGTCTTCTTTCCCGCCACAATAGCACCGGGGATCTCTATCCAGTCACACCACCAGAACTACCACCTCAAGCAGCCTTCATCACCTCATCTTCTCTTCCATGGCACGATCGTTTGGGGCACCCCGGCGCTCAAGTCTTGGACGTCCTCAATCGTCATTTTGATTTTAATTTTTCTTGTAATAAGAACAAATCATCTCGTATTTGTCATTCTTGTCAACTTTCCAACAGCAAACGTTTACCCTTTTATGCATCTAATTCTTATACTTTTGCACCGTTTGATATCATTCATTGTGATCTTTGGACTTCACCTGTGTCAAGTAAATCTGGGTATAAATATTATATGGTATTGATTGATAACTTTTCACATTTTACTTGGGTCTACCCGCTAAAATACAAATCTGAAACTTTTCCCACTTTTGTTAAATTTCACCGTCTAATTGCCACCCAATTCAACAGACAAATTAAAACCTTTCAGTGCGACCTTGGTGGTGAGTTTGACAACAATGCCTTTAAAACCTTTGCTACCCAACATGGCCTGTTATTTCGTTTCTCATGTCCCCAAACTTCTTCCCAAAACGGTCGTGCCGAGCGCATGATTCGTCGTCTAAACGACATCATCCGCGCTCTCCTTATCCACTCCCACCTTCCACCTAGCTTTTGGGTCGAGGCTCTACACACCGCTGTTTACCTACACAATATTCTCCCAACTAAAAGACTCAACTTTTTTACACCTACCTTTGCTCTCTACCTTCGACACCCCACATATGACCACCTTCGGGTATTCGGATGCGCTTGCTATCCGAACACTTCCGCTACTCAACCACACAAACTTCACCCGAGGTCCACCAGGTGTATTTTCCTTGGTTACCCACCAGACTTTCGTGGGTACCGGTGCTTTGACCCCACCACCGGGAAAGTCTCAATTTCCCGGCACGTCACATTCGATGAAACTGTCTTCCCCTATACCATTCCCGTTCCCACCACATCCTACCAGTTCCTAGACGACACCCTCCCACTCGGTTTCACCTTTGCCCCACCCATAGCTCCCACCTTCCAGCCCCCAAAACCAACGACCACCCCACGGCCCACTACCATATCCCCCTTCCCTTACACATACTCTCGCCGCAACCGCCCACCCCACCACACCCCAGCACCTCAATCGGCCCCTCCTAACCCACCCATTATAGATCCGACCAGCCCACCCCACCCTTACGGCCCTCACCTACAGCCAACACCTCCTCTTCCTCAGCCACCTACGGCTGTTCCCCAGTCACCGGCTATACCCCAACCACCTACTCAACCGCATTCGTCCCATCCGATGGCTACCAGGTCCAAAACAGGTAGCCTGAAACCTCCTCTTTATTCCCTTCACACCACTGCCATCTCCCCAGTCCCCAAAACCTACAACCAGGATTTTACCGACCCGAACTGGCTGCGCGCCATGCAGGCTGAATATTCTGCTTTACAGGAAAATGAGACGTGGGATTTGGTCCCTAGACCGGTTGATAGACCGGTGATCAGATGCATGTGGCTTTTTCGCCACAAGTTTCAATCAGATGGTACGTTGGAAAGGTATAAGGCACGCTTAGTTGTTAACGGGAAATCACAAACTGTGGGCATTGACTGTGAGGATACTTTTAGCCCAGTGGTGAAACCTGCCACGATTCGCACCGTACTGTCTCTTGCAGTTTCCAAAGGTTGGCCCATTCATCAGTTGGATGTCAAAAACGCTTTTCTACATGGCCACCTAAACGAGACAGTCTTCATGCACCAACCACCCGGTTTTATTGATAAACGGTTCCCAGGTTTTGTCTGCAGGTTAAAGAAATCACTATACGGGCTTAAACAGGCCCCACGCGCTTGGTACACACGTTTTGCAACTTATATCTTATCCCACGGGTTTCAAAGTAGCGCGTGTGACAATTCTCTGTTTATATACAGTTCCGGCCATGAGATCGCGTATCTTTTACTATATGTGGATGACATTGTCCTCACAGCTTCTTCTGACAAGCTTCTGCGTGACATCATTCAGACGCTCTCTCGAGAGTTTGCCATGTCTGACCTTGGTACACTGCATCACTTCTTGGGGATCAAGGTAACCCACACGGCTACTGGTCTGTTTCTGGACCAAACTCAGTATGCGAAAGACATTATTAATCGGGCCAATATGACAGCATGTAAACCTTGTGCCACTCCTGTTGATCTTTCTTCAAAATTAAGTGCGACTGATGGTCCGTTGTTCCACGACCCCACTCTCTACCGAAGCCTTGCCGGAGCCCTACAGTATCTCACTTTCACCCGGCCAGACATATCTTATGCCGTGCAGCAGGTCTGTTTGTTTATGCATGAGCCTCATGATCCCCACTATGCCTTTATGAAGCGAATCATTCGATACATTCAGGGGACCCTAGACTATGGTATTCGCATGGTAAAATCAGCTACAAATTCCTTGGTTGCATACTCGGATGCGGACTGGGGCGGCTGTCCAGATTCGCGGAGATCTACGAGTGGATATTGCGTTTTTCTTGGAAATAATTTACTATCTTGGTCGTCTAAGCGTCAAGCTACCGTCTCCCGCTCTAGTGCTGAGGCTGAGTACCGCGGTGTTGCTAATGCAGTAGCTGAAGTCACTTGGATTCGTAATCTCCTGCTAGAGCTGCGTGTCCCCCTTATACAGGCTTCGGTCGTCTTCTGTGATAACGTTTCAGCAGTGTACTTGTCTGATAACCCCGTGCAGCATCAGCGCACCAAACATATCGAAATTGATATTCATTTTGTTCGCGAAAAGGTGCGCCTCGGACATGTTCGAGTTCTCCATGTTCCTGCTCCGTATCAATACGCCGATATCTTTACGAAGGGCTTATCTCGGCAACTTTTTCAGACATTCAGATCCAGTTTGACCGTTTGCCCCATGACCGCTCAAACTGCGGGGGAGTATTAGCCGAACATTATACAGCAGGGGATTATTTCCATATATTATTGATTGTATTGTATTTAGTTTTGATTATGGTTTCCTTATTTAGGCTAGGGTTCAATCCCTATATAATGGGATCCATTGTAACAATTCTATTCATTCAGTAAATACAAATTACAGCAACTTTTAGTTGGTAGTTTCTCGAGCTCAGCTTGTTTATTATATATTAATTAACATATTAAATAAAAATAATATAAATAATAGACTCGTTTAGGCTCGCTAGCTCGATAAGTGAAGCTCGGGTTCGAGCTCGTTTACTAAACAAGCTTAATTTTAGGTTTGGGCTCGGTTCGTAAACAAGTTTAAATACGCTCGGCTCGGCTCATTTACTAGACAACTTTAAATAAGGGGTAAACATTATTAACTATTATTAAAAACTGATATTACACTAAGGCTCGGTAAGGCTCGACGAGCCTAATGAGCTTCACATGCCAGGCTCCATCTCGGGGTCGATAAATAAACGAGCTTAATTTTAGGCTCAAGCTTTGTCTCAAGCCGATCTTGAGCATCTCGCGAGCCGCTCGGGTCGTTTGCACGCCTACTCTTTATCTTGTTTATTTAAGTTATTAGTGTTTATTTAATGTTGTTAATATATTCAGGTCAAAGGTCATTTTGCTTTCTTTGACATGGCCTATCAAGGCTTTGCAAGTGGTGATCCCGAAAGAGATGCGAAATCCATTAGGATTTTTCTTGAAGACGGTCATTTAATTGGATGCTCGCAATCGTATGCTAAAAACATGGGTCTTTATGGCCAAAGAGTTGGCTGCCTCAGGTAATTCTCTATCACTTGTTTGTAGGTCTGTAAATGAACCGAACGAACACACACATATAATCGAACACATTTTTTGTTCATGTTCGTGTTCGTTTATGTTCATTCGTTTAAAACTTAAACGAACAGTTCACGAACGTAAACAAACTTAAATGAACGTAATTTAACAAACAATAAACAACACAAATGAACATAATTGACTAAACATAAACGAACATAAAGTAAATTTTTAACAAATATAACACTATATTTTTTCTGAATGCATGTCTATGATAGATGTATAGTGTTATATTTGTTATATAGTGTTATATAGTGTTACATAGTGTTATATGGTGTTATATGGTGTTACATAGTGTTATACGGTGTTTATATGGTGTTATATAGTGTTATATATATTGTTATAATACACTTCTCACACTTCTGGAACAGGATCCCTACCCTATAACTACATATGTATTTGCATTGAAACGAACATAAACAAATGTAAATAGATGAACATAAACAGACGTTCACGAACATAAATGAACGATTAAAATGTGTGTTCAAGTTCATTCGTTTAATTAAATTAACAAAAAATTGTGTTCATGTTCATTCGTTTAATTAAATTAACAAAAAATTGTGTTCATGTTCATTCGTTTATTAAATAAACATAAACGAACTTCCCACCGAACAAGTTCACGAACAATTCATGACGTTCGGTTCGTTTACAGTCCTACTTGTTTGTATAAAATTTGATTATTGTTTCTTCTCTTAAAAGTTAAACCAAATATTTTTTTACAAAGGACTTTTTTTCTTCTTGTGTGGATGAGAGGATACATCATACACGCAGCTCCTGATGTTTTTGGACTATTACAGTTTTACCTACTTTTAACGATTTATGAAATTATTTTGTAATGAAAAGTTGCAAACTTTTGTTTGCAGTTTGGTATGTGAAGATGAAAAACAAGCTGTGGCCGTGAAAAGTCAACTTCAGCAACTTGCAAGACCTATGTACAGTAATCCACCCGTTCACGGTGCCCTTATCGTTTCGACTATCCTTGGCGATCCAGATTTAAAGCAATTGTGGCTCAAGGAAGTCAAGGTACTCGTTATCTTTTAGTGTTTTATTTAATTGGAAGTCAAGGTTCTCGACTAGAGGTGACAGTTTTGACCTGTTTGCTTATGAATCGATCAATTTAATTATATAAAGGGCTGCAAACGAACCGAACCTTTTTTGTGTTCGTACGTTAACTGATATATGTGTTTATGAACATTTACTGGACAATATTTTATGTTCGTGTTCGTTTGTTAAGGAAATGAACTTGTTCGTGTTCCTTTGTGTTTGTTAATTTTAGGCAACGAACGTTGATAAACACAAATGAGCACAAACTAATGTTCATGAACACAAATGGAAACAAACGAACACAAACAAGCGTTCATGAACATAATACATAATCCACCTACGCTAATTATATATCTCATTTGTCAGAATTTTGAAGTATTTAACTAAAATATAAAAACTAAAAACACTAATGAACTATGGAGCACAAACGAACACGTTACTGAACGTTCACAAACATAAATGAATGAATGCGGCCTCTGTTCATGTTCGTTCATTTAACTAAACGAGCAAATTTCTTGTTCGTGTTCATTTGTTTAATAAATGAACGAACACAAACGAACTTCCCGCCGAACGGTTCACGAACTATTTGCTGAACGTTTGGTTCATTTGCAGCTTATGTTTTATCACCAACGGGTCAATGCAAAAAAATGAAGCTAAAATGATATGTATTCTATAACTTTATACTTCATGAAATGATAAAGTTGTGCATTAAGCGATCATTGTTTTTCACTTTTCAGGGTATGGCTGACCGTATAATCGGAATGAGAACTTCTCTTAGGGAAAACATTGAAAAGTTGGGCTCTCCCCTATCATGGGAACACATAACTAATCAAGTAACTTTATTAATCCACCCATCAGTCATTATTTCATTATTAGTTCTGGTGGCTATAAGTTACAATCATGATTTATAATCTTCAACAGATTGGCATGTTCTGCTATAGCGGGATGACTCCTGACCAAGTAGATCGTTTGACAAAAGAATTTCATATTTATATGACCCGCAATGGTCGTATTAGGTAATAATACATTAATACTTCTAAAACCCCAGAAAAAGAATCCATTTATTATTTATATCAACTGCACTTGTTTTTGGATGAAATTGATCAAGACATGTGTATGGTACAGTATGGCAGGGGTGACAAGCGGCAATGTCGAATACTTGGCAAAAGCTATTCATGAAGTTACAAAAGCTGCTTAAAGTTGATACAATTTATGAGGTTTTTGGTTAAAACTAGTTTTTGGGTATTTCGTCCTGAGAATAGTTTAGAAAAATAAAAAGGTTAAGGTACTTCACCTGGTTATGAGTTTTAATTGTTTGTAGCGGATAGTGATTGTTGTGTTATTGATTGTTATAAAAACAAAACCATGACTAGTTAATTTCTGGTCAAGGGCATAAAGTGAGTGATACTGGTAACCGTTAAAGCTGCTGCGTTGTTTGAATAATACATAGTTGTTTCCTAGAGTAAAGTTATCCTACAAGAATCCTAAATCTAAGAAGTGTATAAAGACACAATGGATCGCAAAATATAACACAATGTCAACCAAAATATAACACAATGCCGAGAAGTATAACACAATGTGGAGGAAAAAAGACACAATGACGCAAATATACAAAAAACACAACGATATAAACAAAAATTCTAGAATCCAAAAGTGAAAACCTGAAAATCTCATGTCTGTTTGATACCTTTCTTACGACTTCTTATTTTTAAGAGACTTTGTATCTGATCCATCCTAACCTTGTTTCCTGAAGACGTGTTTTTAGTAGAGGGGTGGCCCGTACACATTTGTGTTCAATGTGGGTCAAAATGGTCTAGGTTGACCCATACACATTTGTGTTCAATTATGGTATAAAAAGATGGGTAGACTTGACGGGTTGGATAACGGGTTAAAACATGTCACCTTCAGTATCTGTCAAAATGGTTGAGGACTCTAGGTTGGCATGTATAAGCTGTTGTTCAATCATGATAATAGAAAGATTGGTAGACCTAATGGGTTGGATAACAATAACATGTTAAAACATGCCACTTTTAGTACGTGTCAAAATGGTCTAGGTTGACCCGTAGACACTTTTGTCCAATCATGATTAAAAACGACGGGTAGACATGATGGGTTGGGTAACAAGTTAAAACGTTACACCCGAGTACGAGTCAAAATGGTCTAGATTGACCCGTATACACAATTTTCAGTTGTGATTACAAATGTATCTTTACAACAATAATGATATAAGAAAGCCCATTTGATCCGGTTCCTTTTTCGGCAACTTTTTAGATTTGTGCTGATTGAATTAAAACAAAATCTAAATTGAACCATCCAAGGTTAGAACACATTTAAACACTTGTTGATTATCACAAACTAGACATATACACCAACAACAAAATCTAATAAATGCAAAAATGTTTCTCCAAAGAGAAACCAGAATGAAAATGAAAATAAAAATACATCATATGTTAGTGTACACTCGGTTGAATAACGAAGGGTAATTTACGAGCGTTGTAGACAGTTACTCAACATTGATTGTTCGGGCTAATCGTCAAAATCTACATTTGGCAAAAAAGAGCATCGCGTCTACATTTACGTTTAAAATCATACCTATGTATGATGATGACCCATTGATCAAGGTCTAGTTTCTTCAGGTTCTTCATCGTCCATTTCCTCCAAAATAACATATTTTGCATGGACTGAGGTTTGAGATCCCGCCAGCTCATCCGGACTCGATTTTTCGTTGTGTAACTTCTGATATCTGAATTATGAAAAATTAATAAATAAGAGTAAATTACTTTTCGAGTCCATATGTTTTAGTGGTTTTAACTACTTAAGTCCAAAATCAAAAAGTTTAACGCCCTGAGTCCCTAACTGTTCATTTTATAACGTTTTGAGTCCCTGTGTTTTTATGGTTATACTTATAACCACTTGAGTCTAAAATCAAAAGTACAAGTGTTAAAAAGTTGGACTCAAAATCTTTAGCCCCTCAACATTAATAATGACATGTTTTTGCCCCTTAACTACAACAACTTTAAACCCTCAACTTTAATAATAAGCAACTTTAGCCTCTCAACTTTAATAATGACATGTTGAACCCCTCAACTTTAATAATGACAAGTTTAGCCCCTTAACTAAAACATCAAACAACTTTAACTCTTGCAATTTGCTTATTTTTATCAATGTTTCAAACCCGCTGCTGAGCGTGGGTGGTAACCCACTAGTTTTCACAATATAATTTGATGGGTTTGATGACTTACTTGTACAAGTTGAATAAACTCACACCAAAAATGATGGTGACAAGACCACCTCCTTTCAGCCATGTAAATTCATCATGGAAATAAAATACTGCTACCTGAAGACAAACAAGAAAAATTATTAACAAAATAATCTATTTAATCAGAACTCGTCAAACGATCAAACATTTGATTATTACAACTTCAAACAGTAGAAGCACACCAAATCCTTAAATACAACATAAGCACTTCTAAAACGAACCCAGCCCTAACTAAAGGGGTATGCGAGTTTCATCATGGTTAAAAAGCCTACCGTATTTTAATTTACATACTATAAATTTACAGCATGTTTGATAGGAATCGATATATGATAATTGTGATAGATTGAATTGAAATAGAAATCGAAGATAAACAATCACCAAAGTGATCCCGGCCTAAGCCCTTCTCCACAAGGGAGCCTCTCCACAATGGAGCCCTAACCGAATAACAAACTCCCCTCCTGACTACTAACTATTCCATACTTATTTATAAGAGAGAAAGTTACAAATACCCCCTCCCTAATACTAGAAATAGCAAAGTAAACATATGGTTTCTAACAATGTTTGTGCATAGATGTGTTGTAACTAATGCTTAGGGGTTTTTTCAAAAAATCTTGATTTTTTACTTTTAACCCAAAACTATTTGATTTTTTACTTTTAACCCCAAACTATTTGATTTTTTACTTTTAACCCAAAGTTTTCATCTTTCGCAATTTAACCTCATAACTTTTTTACTTTCAACTTTGGTCCCCTATACTTTTCATCTTTTTCAAATTTTTCATTTTACATTTTGTTCTAAATTTTGCAAGTTAACACGGCGCAACGTGCGTGTGTGGTTCAACGTTTTTACGTCGTCTATCTTTTCCCGTTGGACATGTTCGTCGCAATGTGCGGATCTTAGATCGACTTAGTTATTTTTTCTATGTTTTACGTTTCGGTCTAATTTCTTCGCATTAACACGCCGCAACTTCAGTGTTGGTGGTCGTTGGCGGTGATGTGGCATTGGTGCTATTTGGCACAGTTTTACGGCCCCGCCGCAACGCGATGGGAGCATAATACTAGCTTTGCATCAAATATCAAATATTTTAGCTTGACTTTTTACCAGAATAGTGACAGCTTCCTTTACGATTCCTGCTATGGTAACTGTAACTGCACTTGTTACAGATACAAGGATGTACTCTGTTAATACCTGCAATAAGTTAAAAGAGTAATGTATCACCACCCGTATAAAAATAAATATGTAAAATATGAATAAAAATTATTACCATAAAAAAGGCAAGAGTTCCCCCAAAGAGCATCAAGAAGCAACTCCTCATGATATGCAATTTACTATCAAAATAACTGCTAGTTCTAAATTCGCCCCAAGGATCCAAAATTAGCGATAGCAAAGCGGTTAATAGGGCCATAACAGGGGTTACATAGCTCATTAACGTCAGGGGATTTTTTAAACCTGTTAAAAACCAACATAATTCAACATAAATATTGAATAATTATATATCTTTTAGTTTAATATCATTAAATATAAATGATGTTGAACAGTAATGATATTGAAAATTTGAACAAAAGGGATTTGCTTACCATAGACCTCTTTCTTTAGGTTGGATAGGAATCAATATTGACCGATTGGTTGACCAACCAAGAAAAGATGGAAACATGTTTTAGTAATGAGAAACAATTAAGATCAAATAAGGGAAAAGTAAAATTATTTTATATATATGTGTAATGGTCGTAAGAGGTAGTAAGTCAAAGGGGTTTAGATTCATACATCCTCATTAATCGTTGTATTCAAAGACTTGAATAGTAATTGTTGTAATATTGTTTTTCTAACCATGATTAATGCCTTAGCTATTTATGGAAAAATTAAAAACTGAACAAAAAAAGTACTACCCAACCCAGCCCGGTCTGACTTGGACCGTCACCGTCCATCTTGCAACCTCTAATAATCATCATAATCAGAGATGAGGTGTACCTGAAGAAGGATCTGAGTCATGGTCCAACGAAAACCCGACATAACAGCAGCAAGCATAACAAAAATGAAACCCCACAAATCAAACTCGGTCTCTTTTGCAACTGTAATTATAAATTTTTGACAATAAAATCCAAATGTGTGATTAAAAATTGTAATTAGAATCTAACTGAATCATAGCAAGCAATGAATTAAATAAGTTATATGAAACGTAGCATGTAACTTGCGAATATTGCTTATCAAGTTATGGGTTAAACTAAATTAAATAAAATATAATTACAAGACTAATAGAACATCTTACCTGTTAATAAAACTCCAGCAGATATTATCAACATAATGCCTAAAAGTTTAAAACTTGGAGACTCCAACCTACACAATAAAAAGATATTTATGCGTAGAAATCAGCATATGCTATTTTAACGTATATGGCATTAACTTACAACTAAATATGGAACTACGTTATTTTTTAGTATGGATAACAGTCCTACAAATGTGGAAAGAGTTTTTTTTTTGGAGTAAAATGCCATTTTCGCCCCTGAGGTTTGGCCACCTTTGTGATTTTGGTCCAAAGGTTTGTTTTTTCGCATCTGGATCCAAAGAGTGTGAAATCTTGCAATTTTCATCTGACTCGTTAACTCCATCCATTTTTCACTGTTAAATGAGGGGCATGTCCGTCTTCTTAGACATTTTTATTAAAACAAAAAACACTATAAGAAAAAAGATCCACCTCTGTTGACTTTCTCCCCATCCACACCCAATAGGTAAAAAGACGAAAATACCCTTGACCTAACGTTAAAAATAGATGGAGTTAACGCGTCGGATGGAAATGGCAAGATTTTAAACCTTTTGGTTCCAGATGCGAAAGAACAAACCTTTGGACGAAAGTCGCAAAGTGCCAAACCTCAGGGACGAAAATGGCATTTTACTCTTTTTTGTATCCGGCCCAGCCATTGATCTGGTTAGCCGGTTCAACAACCGGTCCGGCCCATAAATGGATGGCCCAAATGAAGGCAGTTCAAGAGTACTCAACCGGACTAGTTATGTAGGAGGTTTCCAGTCCGGTCCGGTTCTGAGAACCGTGCTTTCAAGATTTATAAATAATATTTACCTGAATGCAAAAGCAAATATTAGGAGAAATATAGGAGCAGCAGATTTACACTGCAGAACAAGAGATAAATCTAGTTAAACGCGTTGACTTTTTACAACATTAAGTTAAGTGAGAACATTGACCGACCATGGTTGCGAATGTAACCGATATGAAAACGAGTGATGCATTGCTCAAATTTATATCCAGTGCTGTTCCAATAGCAGTTGGTACAACTGTCAAATTCAAAGTGGATCTGTAGGATTAGTAATTAGAAGAGTTCGTTAAATTTGGTCATTTTAGGAAAAATAAAGTTAAAATATTACTAATCCGGGCACCGGGCTAGTTGATTCTCAATGCTAACGTTCATGTATATTACATCGACGATATAAACGCTTAAAGTAACCAAGATTTTGCTAAGTTGTTACCTCTCATAAAGTAGTCTTTCCATGACATAGTTACTGTCGGTTGGAATCTTTCGGACCAAAAGTATACAATCGCCTTTGAAAAAACGGCTTGCATTCCAAAATGAACCGTATTCATTAACAAAGGAGCGGGGAATTTCCCCTGATCATCTCCCAATAGTTTCTTATTATACCTAAACATTGAACAAACACATTACATGACACTATAATTCAAGATGACATTAACCTAACATCAAATATCAAGGGACCCGACTTACAATGTGAGTAATATGCTGAATGTGTACCAAACGAGTATAAAAAACAACGTTTTGAGTATATCGACAGCGACAATCGGGCTCTTGTTGCTTGCCAAAACCTCTCTATTTCTATCAACAAAATCTGTTGTATTCGAGTATTTCAACCCTCCATTTGTATCATTTTCAATATCGAAAGAAACCCGTTTCTCGTTTGTGTGTGTTCGTCTCGGGCTAGCAGCAGAAACCATTTCACTACTGCTACCACCACTCATCTTCACAATTCACACCACCCAAATCAAGATTTATAATATCATCATGAAACACAATTTCCTCAAACACCAGTGTTCCTCAGTTAAATCCCACTTAAGAAATCGAATAAATCACTCGGATCTTATCCGAATTTAACCCGAACTCACGAATCAAGTTGATTCAAGTATTATGCACACCACCTGTTCGATGAAATGTCTAAATCAGAAATCCAATAACCAGCTCATAAATAATAATCTTTTAACCAAGTTAAGTTCAACTGATGACCATAAACAACACGAAATCAAATAAAATGATACTAAATCAAGAACTGTGTGCTTATGAAACTAAATTGGAATGAAAATCGTACCTTTGTGTGAAATTTGAGTAAGAAAAGTGTGGCACCGACAGAAATGGTGGAAAATATAACGGAGATCTTATGAAATTTAGAGGGAGAAAAGGATTGTTTGGGTAATGTTATTATTAGGTTTGTTGTCAACGTCGTTTCTGGTTCAGAAGTTGTTGTTCATAAAGGGGATGAATTGATGGATAGACTGGATACTTTCAGTAAATTTCAAGTTAAAAGATAGATTATTGATTGTTTTGTTTGGATGAAAAAGAAAGGGTGATACTATTCCCCCCCCCCCCCCCCCCCTAATTCCTGATTACACCCCCCTACAAAAACATCACATCCATCAATCAATCATTTGCTTTTTATTTTTAGTTTTTTTTGTCTTTTTGTTGTCTTTTTAGTATATTTTAGTGTTTTTTTGTTATTATTATTATTAGGGGACCGCTAGAATGAGAACCACCACGAGTTATGAGAACCGCGAGAACCACGTGCCACGGAGGGGCGTTGACCACGATTTTTTTTTACAACTAGATCCGTATATTTTAACAACATTCGTAAAAAAAAAATTTCAAACAGCGCGCCCGAGGGGGTAGTTTTTTACACCCAAAGTTTGTAAAAAAAAAAAGAAAAAACAAAAAAATAATAAAAACAACAAACTTTGGGTGTAAAAAACTACCCCCTCGGGCGCGCCGTTTGAAATTTTTTTTTTACGAATGTTGTTAAAATATACGGATCTAGTTGTAAAAAAAAATCGTGGTCAACGCCCCTCCGTGGCACGTGGTTCTCGCGGTTCTCATAACTCGTGGTGGTTCTCATTCTAGCGGCTCCCTATTATTATTATTATTTACTATTAGTAATGAATTATTATTATTATTATTATTATTAAAATTGAAAAAAAAAACGTGTAAATTAAAATTGAAAAAAAAAACGTGTAAAAGGGATCATATAATTGGTGCTACATGGTGCCTCAAATTATTGTTTAGGGCTGTTCAATTTCATTTCAATCTCTTTTAAAAAGGAACACTTTATTATTTACCCTCTCTCTCTCTCTCTCTCTCATTTTCTCTAACCAAAAGTCCCGTAGCCTCTCTCAAATTTCAATCTAAAATTTTACAAAGTGACACAAGAGCATCAAGAGGGGAGCAAGGATCATCACACTCGTGGTTAAAATCTTCATCGCGATACTATCATCTTGGAGGTAGAATTATAATTTATTCGTTGTGTAAAAGAGATGTCTGGATTTTCAACAGATCAGGTATAGTTTTTAATTCCCATGTTTCAAGTTTCAACTTAGTTATATAATCTAGCTAGGTTAAGGGTCTTGTTTTAGTTTAAATGAGTTTGTTTGGATAATATATATTTTGTAACTACTCAAGCTTGTTCACCTAATATTTTGTAACTAATATTAGTTCACTTTTAGGTGTTCAAGTCTCGTGAAGAGTTGATGGAATGGGTTAGAAACACCGGACGTAGTCTTGGTTACGCTATGGTGACTAAAAGATCGAAAGCTAAAAATGGCTACGTGTCTAAAGTTGTACTTATGTGTGATCGTGGTGGTGTGTATAAATCAGATAAAGATTCAAGTAGAGAGACCGGCACTAGAAAGATAAATTGCCCGTTTGAAATGGTAGAGAAATTTTCAAAAAAGAATGGTTCTTGGACGTTAAAAGTAAAACCTGGTGAGCATAACCATCCACCCGGAGAATATATGGAGGGACACCCAATCCTCAAACGATTGACACCTAATGAACACCAATTGGTGGCAGAGTTGACGGGGAAGAGTGTGTTCCCAAAAGATATTTTAGGTGTTATGAAGGAGCGTGATGAAAATAATGTCTCTACAATTAAAAACATATATAACGCACGTGATAAAATTCGAGCAACGGATCATAAAGGGAAATCTTTGATGGAGGTGCTAATGTCTCATTTAAATGATAAAGGGTATACTTTTGAAATTTCTACCAATAGAGTTTCAAACATGTTGGAAGACTTATTCTTTGTTCCTAAAATATCATACAAGTACTTCCTTGATTTTCCCCATGTGTTGCTTATGGATGTCACATACAATACGAACAAGTATAAATTGCCTTTTCTTGAAATTGTTGGTGTAACTTCTACCAACAAGACAATCTCCATAGCTTTTGCAGTTATGCGTAAAGAAACAGAGGAGAAATATCTTTGGGCATTAAACTGTTTAAAATCAACTCTAGATGAGAGGAGCATGCAACAACCACGTGTTATAGTTACGGACAGGGAGTTAGCTCTGATGAATGCATGCGAGAAAGTTTTTCCGAATGCTACCCGATTACTTTGTAGGTGGCACGTTTCTCAAAGTGTATTTCGCTTTGGAGAGGCCCTCACGAGTTCCCAGAAAAAAAAATAATTACAATTGCACACGTGAATGGTAACCATTTTATAATGGTAGAATTGCAAGGAGAGTATCCAATTGCCAGCACAAACAACCTATGGAAATTAATGAGAGAAAATGATGCAGCTGGCTGGGAGAATATATTTGAATCACGTCAAAATATGTATAAGTCTTGGATAGCACAACCTGCTACATTTGGGGGGTGTATAGATTAAACCTCGGTATGTAAATTATTAAATGATAATAATTTTGTAAAAAAATACTTATTTTTATATAGCTTTTGTTACAGCTATAAATATAATTTGATAAATTATAACAATAAAAACTAATAATAAATAATATATCATTACTACTACTACTAATAATAAATATAGTAATAATAATAATAATAATAATAATAATAACTAATTAAATAATAAACAAATACTAAATAACTAATAATTAAATAAAAGAATAAAAAAAAAGACAACAAAAAGACAAAACAGGCTAAAAACAAAAACCAAATGATTGATGGATGTGACATTTTTGATAGGGGGGTGTAATCAGGAATTAGGGGGGTGGGAATAGAATGAGCCAAAAGAAATCCTTAGATAAGAAATTATTTTTATCCACCACCACACCAAACTGTTAAAGAGTGGTGTGGGTTCTCCAACGAAGACCCACCTAATATTCCTACTTGTGTCACTTTGGTAGATTAGGTAATAATAGATAAAGTCTAGCCTTCTTGTAGAGATATGAGGTTTTATCTTTAGCTCACTCGGGTTTTCGTCCCATCGTATGTATTGCTAGATAGTTCTGCTCTTGTAGTGGCATAGTAGCTGTCAAGTAGCAGCCCGTAGTTTCCCAGGGGAACCCCAAGTAGAGGTGTACAAATCGGTTTTTTTTCAAAAACCGGTTTCGGTTTTTTCACCCAAAATAAAAACTGATTTTTTTTATAACCGGTTCCGGTTACTAACCGGTTTTTGAGGTCCAAAACAATAACCGGTATAACCGGTTGGGACCGGTTTTTCCCAAAAAACCCGGTTTTTTAATAACCGGTTCGGTTAATAACCGGTTTTTGAAGTCAAGAATGGTAACCGGTATAAAAACCGGCGGTTAAAAAAAACAGTTAAAAAAAACGGTTATAAAAAAACCGGTTAAAAAAAACCGGTTTCGGTTTTTTTTTTCCGATTTCGGTTCTAAAACCAGTTTTTTTGTACACCTCTACCCCCAAGCCAAACTCTGAAGTCAGCGTGAGCCCGGTTAAGACAACATAATCTGGCCGGAGTGGGGCAACGAAGCTTTTCGATTTGAGGAGTGCAGTAGCATAATACAAGAAAGTTGTCGTTCCAATAATAATAGTAATAACAATAAGTTATTTTTGTTTTAGTTTATTAGTCCCTCCGTAGTGGGGCTTGGTATTGCGCCACCTCCTCCTATAAAGCCCTATAGTGCCGACGAACACCGCTACGGGGGCGCTATATGCCTGATCTTATCCTCCTACACGAAAAATTTCACGCGCGCCATATCCTCTACCATTTGTTTTTCTCTCACACATATATACATACATATATGTTAAATTGAAGAGGTATAACCCCACTACACACTCAAGTTATATAACCTCCCATAACCCCCTTTCTTACATAATTGCCACTTGTCACATAACCTCCACTATGGGGCTCCATAGGACCTTATGACTACACATGGACTTAAAAGTGTGTTAGTGGCATGTGGGTAACACCGACACACACAAGCACTAGTAATTACGTAATATGTAATATGGCACTAGTAGTTATGTAATATGTTAGTATTTTTTTTTTTTTGTTAAATAAAAAGAGGCTCATGGTAAATTATCCGTTTTTATGGTGTATTTCTTTTTTTTTTAAATGTTAACGTATGAAATAATTATGGATGTTTAAAAATCTTGGGTGAAAGTTGGTTTATAAGTCAACAATATGTTTTAAAGGATTGTACCTTATGTTTTAAAAGTTGTAATTACTTAAAGTATTAGTAATTAGAACATTATGTAAATTCGCCTTTTTGTTCTTCTTATATGTATTATAATAATATAGTATAAATTTTCTGTAATTTATCGTGGGCGGAAGTTGGTTTCGATATTTTGACGTTACACTTTTCGAAGCGGCCACCATACCAAAACTTAACTTTGTAACTCAAACCGTATTATGTTGTAAATATTATTTTTTGTTTTGTACATTATCGAATTTTCACCACGTTATGTGAGGGAATCCCTCTGGTTAATAACAAAAAAGAACGAAATGAGCAATGTTCACTACAATCTTTTTTGACACTGTTATACACTAACACTAGTTTGTCCTGATTATTATCTTGTTTGTGCAATAGTAGATTCATGAATGTGCACACGTTTCATTGTATCTTGGGAGACAATTTACAGATAACCAAAGCACCTAAGTCGAAAGACTCAAGGTGACAAAATCATTATAAGGATGGAGAGATATCCGTCTATCACCTTGAAGTAACAAGTAGTAGAACACAAAACTCAACAACCCGAAACATCATAGAGCTCTAGCTCTCGTACGTTGAATGAGTCGAGCTTAAGCTTAAGCAAGTTCAACTTAGCTCGTTTATACTCCATATAATGAACTGGTAAACGCTCAACTGTTTCTATGACTATTATTCAATAATTCTTCTGTACAATAGAGCTCCTATATATACAAGTAGGAGATAGAGATAACTAACATCTAACCAACTAACTAACATAACAAACTAACCAACTCACTAATACACATATACTCTCATACTCTAATATGCCCCCTCAAGCAAAACGGGGATCATCCACGTGAAGCTTGGACCTCAGATTGTCAAAACGAACACCAGACAATCCTTTGGTCAAAATATCTGCAATCTGAAGTGTAGTAGAGATATACCGAACATGTAAAATACCCGTCAAAACCATGTCACGAATGAAATGCAAGTCAATCTCCAAGTGTTTGGTGCGCTGATGAAACACCGGGTTGACTGCAAGATATGTAGCTCCAATATTGTCGCACCAAAGAGAAGGTGGACAAGTCAAGGTAATATGCAACTCATGTAATACAGACGTAATCCATCGCAACTCCGCAGCTGTATGAGCAAGAGCTCGGTACTCAGCCTCAGTACTCGACCTAGCAATTGTATGTTGTTTCTTGGAGCTCCAACTAATGAGGTTGGGCCCAAGAAAAACACAATAACCTGTGGTAGAACGACGGTCATCAGGACAGCCAGCCCAGTCAGCATCACTATAAGCATGTAAATCAAGACAAGTAGACCGTCGTATGCATAATCCATGAGATACAGTACCCTTAAGATACCGCAATATACGCTTGACAGCGACCCAATGTCGGTCAGTAGGTGTCTGAAGAAACTGTGACACCTTACTAACTGCATAAGCAATCTCTGGTCGTGTCAGCACAAGATACTGTAACGCACCAACCGTACTCCGATAAGTAGTAGGATCAGACAAAGGATCACCAGTATGTCGAGAAAGCTGTCTACCAGATGATACAAGTGTAGATAATGGTTGACAATCAGCAAAACCAGTACGCTGTAACAAATCAAGTAAGTAGCGCTGCTGTGATAAATGTAATACATCCTCAGAGAAAGTGGCCTGAACACCAAGAAAATATGATAACTGACCCAAATCCTTGAGCGCAAACTGAGAATGTAAGCGCCCAATCAATCCAGAAACAAAGTCAGGAGAGCCCCCAGTGATAATAATGCCATCAACATAGATCAAGACATAACAAAGTATCAAGTATCTACTATAAACGAATAGAGATACATCTGAAATACACTGAGTGAAACCATCGGCAAGAAGAGCTGTGGATAGCTTAGAAAACCAAGCTCTAGGAGCCTGCTTCAGGCCATAAAGTGCCTTTTGCAGACGACAAACATAATGTGGTCTGGATGTGTCAACAAAGCCTGGGGGCTGTGTCATATAGACAGTCTCAGAAAGATCCCCATGTAAGAACGCATTGTTGACATCAACCTGACGAATAGACCATCCTCTAGAAAATGTGACTGAAAGAACTAGACGAATAGTAGTAGGTTTGACCACAGGACTAAAAGTCTCAGTGTAGTCAATACCCTCAGTCTGGTGAAAGCCCTTGGCAACAAGCCGGGCTTT
The DNA here is from genome assembly GCA_030545235.1 of Helianthus tuberosus. Taxonomy (NCBI): domain Eukaryota; kingdom Viridiplantae; phylum Streptophyta; class Magnoliopsida; order Asterales; family Asteraceae; genus Helianthus; species Helianthus tuberosus. The sequence goes on from JARYGA010038830.1 coordinate 24,204, forward strand.
ATAACGACTCACTGATCCATCAGGATTACGTTTAATCCTGTAAACCCACTTACAACCAACAATGTTGGCGTCAGTGGGAGCCTGAACCAAACCCCAAGTCTGGTTGGCATGAAGAGCATCAATCTCAGCACGCATCGCATCCCACCAAACAGAGTACTGTCGAGCCTGTCGAAATGTGGAAGGCTCAGTGGTGGGAGTAGTAGAGACATGAAAAAGAACATGATCAGGAAACTGACGTGGCTGTCGTGTATGATCACGAGATCGTGTAATCATCGGGTGAGTCGGAACAGGAGGATGAGGAGGAGAAGAAGAAGAAGATGAAGGAGAAGGAGAAAAATGAGGTAAAGGAATATCATGAGAGGAAATAACAGGAGAAGGAGAAGATGATGAAGGACTAATAGGAGAGGAAGAAGAAGAAGAAGAAACAGAAGAATGAGGAGGAATGAAGAAAGGAATAGAGTCTGAAGAAGCTGTGGGAGTAGTGAAACTCCCTGGAATGTCAAAAATCGACTCATGAAAACGAACATGACGAGAAGTATACGTACGAGACGTATGAGGATCATAACAGAGATAACCGAGATGAGATGGAGCATAGCCAACAAAAATACAAGGAGTAGACTTGGGTGAAAGTTTATCCGCTCGAGTATCACCTAGAAATGGATAACACAAACACCCAAAGGTACGAAGAAGAGAGTAATCGGGACGAGATCCAAATAGGACCTCGTAAGGAGATGAGTGATGAAGAACCGGTGATGGTAACCGGTTAATAAGGAAGGCAGCAGTGGCATACGCATCATACCAGAATTTCTTTGGTAACCGAGCGTGAAACAATAAAGCTCGAGCTACCTCATAAAGATGGCGGTTTTTCCGCTCAACAACCCCGTTCTGTTGGGGAGTATAAGGACATGAGATACGATAAGCAATGCCAGAATCTGAAAGAAAACGAGCCATAGAACCACGAATGAGCTCAGGAGCACCATCACACTGAAGATGTTTGATGGTACAGGAGAAAAGGTTCTCAACAAGCGGTTTGAAATGCCGAAAGCAATCAACCGCTTGAGAACGACAAGTCAAAGGATACATCCATGTAAATCGACTAAAATCATCAATAAAAGTAATGAAATATCGGTATCCATCTCTATACGCAATAGGTGAGGCACCCCAAATGTCACAATGTATAATATGTAAAGGTGAAGTAGAATGGGATACAACTGATGTAAATGGTAATCTAGTCGACTTTGAAACACTACAAGCAGTACAATGTGTGTGTTGGGTTTTGTTTGTCAGATGTAAAAATGAACATCTAGACAAAACATCATCAGATGGATGACCCAATCGAGAATGCCATGTCTGACGAGACACAGAAGTGAAAGCAGCAAGTGAATATAGCTGATGTGGACTACCACGCGTGTGATGGAGGATCTGTCCATCAAGAGTCTGAATAGACAAACCTAGGTATGAGAAAACAACAGCTATAGGATGAGCAATCACTAACTGCGTGATCGATAAAAGGTTCTTGGCTAAGCCAGGAACTACAAGAACATGTCTAAGTATAAGAGTACGATCGGATAAATGAAGTAAAGCGGTACCAATATGTGAAATAGTAAGAGACATACCATTTCCGACAACAACTTTCTCAGAACCTGTGTATGGAACTGAGTTAAAGACAAGTGAAGAGTCGGCTGTCATGTGGGCAGTAGCTCCAGAGTCAAGAATCCATGAATCAATACGCTCACAAATACTAGATAATCCAAAATGAGCAGATAATCCAAAATGCGGAAATGACTGTTGACTAGCCCAATAAGAAAGATGTTGAGGCCCAAATTCAACCGAGAAATCATCATGAGGCCCAAATCCATGTGTGTCAGTCGTATGAGGCCTAATAGACCCAAAGTCTGAATTCAGCACTGTAGCATTTAACAAATTTGATTTCAGAGAAGTAGCAGATTCACACCCAGAACTCCACCTGTAACCTTCTCGTTGATCGTTGTTTCTCCCAGCAAAATCATCACAGCCACCATTGTTATTACCATTGAATAACAAATCACCGGAATTTGACTTTAATTCCTGTTTTTGAGGATGAAGATATTGATTTTTCTTTGCGAAAATTTGCAAATTGAAGAAATCTTCAAGATTCTTCCAAAGTTTCGAAGATGATGCCGTACCTCTTGCTAGATACAAAAGAGATGGAGACAAAGTACTGATGATAAACTCAGACACGTAACTGTCTGATTTATCCCAAATTTCTCTATCCTCAGATCCAATGGTTGGAGCAGGTAATTGCTGATTTAAAACCTTCAAAAGACCAAGAGTTTTCAAAATAACAAGCACCTGATGCTTCCAATTAAGATAATTTGTTTCATCAAGCTTAATTGGAACAAATTGTGTTATATTAGGCAGATTTGGTGATGAATTTGTGTTTGATATAGACGATCCACCACTTGAATTCGTCATGACAGGATGAAGAACAGAGAGCAGATTATATGAAAAATAATTGGAACAGAACAGAACGGAACGGATCTGAAAAGTGAAGAACAGATCTGGTGTTGAAAAAACAGATCTGAATGATAAGCACAGAAAAATTGAGCAGATTTGAGATGGAAAGGATGAATAACAGATCGGAAAACAGAATTATCTTGGCCAGAGAAGAAAGGAGTCTCGCCGGAGAAGAAAGGAATCTCGCCGGAAAAACAGGTGTCTGCCGGAGTTGTAACAGAATCAGGTCATCAGGATCATGAGCAGTTGCTCTGATACCATAATGAACTGGTAAACGCTCAACTGTTTCTATGACTATTATTCAATAATTCTTCTTTACAATAGAGTTCCTATATATACAAGTAGGAGATAGAGATAACTAACATCTAACCAACTAACTAACATAACAAACTAACCAACTCACTAATACACATATACTCTCATACTCTAATACCATATATATTGTTTTAATCGAGTGGGGCCATGAATTGCCTATGTTTTTGTCTTTGTGAATAATAAATAATTGCTGCCTGTTTTTTTCTTCCTTTTTCAGTTCTTTTCTGAAACAGCAATTGCTACGAGTTTAATAATCATAACCTATGTTATATTTATACTATGTTTTATTGTCATATGTTTTTGTTATTTTAATAATTTAGTTCCTTGAATCTAAGCTTTATGTGTTTTGTGTTTTTGTATAGCCTTCCATGACCTAAAAGTTGGCAAAAAGCAGAAAATGACAAAAAATATGAGAGAAAATACAGATTGAGATGGACGCATGCATAAGATATATTATTATATTTATCTAGCTAGGAATTAATTTTTAGGGAAACATGCGATCCAAAACAATAATTAGAGAGTAAACAAGTGGAGCAATAAGTTATAGTTATGTGATTATGATTAGGCTATGTACATGAGATTTTCTTATTAATTTAAAAAATTGTAACTATGTTACAAGCTACAATTACATGATGTTTGTAGTCACGGGCGGATGTATCTCTTAATAAGCGGTAACCTACGTTCAGTGGCGGACATAGAGTGTTAATATGGGTAGCACGGGCTACTCCTCAACCCCGTCTCCGTAGTGTAAAAATACCCCTTAACTCCATTTCCGTAGTGTAAAAATACATCTCAACTTCGTTTCTGTTATATAAAGGATACCCCTGATCCTAAACAAAAGAAATAGGATACCCCTAACTTTTTGGGCTAGTTCCGCCACTGCCTAAGTTGCCCCTTGACGCTCCGACGGTAGCGTAAATTTTGAAAAATTTGACTTTTTTCGATTTCGTTGCCAATTTTCTTTGAAACGTTGCCCCTATAAGGGTTTTCTAGATCCGCCACTGTTTGTAGTAGTGACTAGTGAGATTATAGTTAACTTGTTTTGAAGAATTTCATAAACCGATTGACCTAAGAATTGGGTCTACATAAACTATGCACTATCTCATCCAAGTTGACCAAGAAAGCCGTGCAAATGGCAATGCTTGAGTGAGGTTGATACAAAGCTGATTCGAAAAATTGACATGTTCGTATTTGGGCCAACCGGATAAAAGCAAGTGATGTAACAAAGGGACCAACTTAACAACGAACATAACCTTTATTCTGTTTGAAGATACGAGACCCATAAGACAGGTGATTTGCCTAAAAACTAATTCCAATTTCCTTCATCTGACCAACTTTTACCCTTTTGTTTTCCCTCTGATTTTCATGATTTGTTTTAATTTCGTTGTAAAAATGCATGAATTATGGACTCCGTCAATTCACTTGTTTAACTAGATGTCTACTTTCAACTATGGCCTAATATTTAGGCTATGTGTTTTGGATTAGCTAAATCCATTGCCACATTACTGTCACTGGCAAGTAAGAATTTGACAATTAATTAAATACTCGTTAATAATGCGTTTTGGATTAACTAGATCAAAAATTAAAAACAAAAATAAAAGGATGTGATTGGTTTAGATTGGGGTGGGGCCTGTAAGATTAAATATATTATGTCTTAATATTTAATCTAGTAGCCATTATAATCATTTACATTATATAGATCAAAATATATAACAACCTATTAGACAATTAGTTGGTAATTGTCGATGGACCATATTACCCTTATTAACTAATTAGGTTTCCTCTTTGGTGCTTATATAAGGAGAATTATGTAGAGGCTAAAAGTTTACACACTTAGACAGATAACCTAATAAGCATAACATCATAATCGACCTCCTTTCTATAACCGAACTCCCTATTCGGTTTCATCATCACCATCATCAGTCAGCACCCTAAGGAGGAACCAGATCACCTTGACAAAGATGTCGAACTCCATGGCTTCTTCCATCACTGGATTCTCCTCTGCACTGTCTGCGGTGACATGTATGTTTTCATGTTTTCTATTATGTTTAGAACAGAACTGATCCAACATGTGGTATCAGAGCATATGTTGATTAGTCGGTTCTGTTTTCGTATCCTTAATTCTGGGATTGAAATCTGGAAAACAAAAGTTTTGAAAATTTAATGAACATCAAGGCTGGTTTCGAGTCTGATGTGCCGAGATCAATTTTTTCGGGAAAAGAATGTTATATAAATGATTCGAAATCATAATGGAAAAATTCAAGTCCGAAATCTGTTTATAAAAAGCCTTAAAATTCAGGTTTCGGGTTTCAGAATTTGGTTCTTATATTTAGGGTTCATCATGTGTTCTTAGGAAAATTCGAAAATTCCTTTATGTTTTGGAATGTAATTAAGATTATTGAGTGTTTTTCCTGTTTTGATCCAATTTTATCTTTTAATTTTGTTTGAAAACTGTTAATGATAATCAGATAAAATTTTCGAAATATTTGATAAAAAAATTAGACCATCAATAAAACAAGAAACCATATCTCAAATCCCTAAGAATTCGAATTTTCAGTTATGCTTTCACATTAACAGCTGTAACAGGGTTTTCGAGATCAATTTTTAACGACCTGAGACCAAGATCTCGACTCGAGACCACAAGATCTCGACTCGAAATCATAAGTGTTCTCAAATCTTTACAACTCGTGACAACGATTTCGACTCGAGACCATAAGGTCTCGACTCGAGACCACTGAGGTTTCAACTAAGGGCTTAAATCTTCACAACTCGAGACCATGGTTGCGACTCGAGACCTCATCAAGCACTCGAGATCTCATAAAACACAGCAGTCGAGACCATGATTACGACTCGAGACCTTAAATGAGTCGAGACCTCATAATGTTACAAGATGAGTCGAGACTGGACTCGAGATCTCACTCGAGACCTCATAACTGAGTTCGATCCGCGCTAACGGGTGGTTTGCTATTAAATAAATGGTTTTTGTAAATACTTAGTTAATTAATCAGAAACATAAAATGTTTTACAAAACCAAAATAGCTTAACTTGAATGAGCTTCTGATGTACCATTTCTGGCCAAAGCTGATTTGATACATCTACTTATCGTTCAAGTATTACGAAAGCTATGTTAAGTGTGCATCATAAACATGAATGTCTTAATATCTGGCCAAAGCTGATTTAATTCCTTCATAGATGCCATACTTAACAAGTGCATAACTAAAGTGATTGTCTCAATTTCTGGCCAAAGCTGATTTGTTTTTGTTTAAGTAGAATTTTAACTAAGTCTATTATTTTGTTGTTAGTAATAGACAATATCACAGCTTCATAATGTAAAATGGTCATTATTTATGCCTGCCTTTGTTTAACGTGCCCTTAGATCACATTAGGACTTCTTTCTTAGTATCATAACTTGCTCATCTTATTTCCACTATCAGCGCCCAATTGCGGGATTCCACCTTTGACTGGTGATAACTTTGCTGCATGGAAGGATGCTCTCATGCTTACTCTTGGGCTGCTGGATTTCGATTATGCCTTAAGAGAGAATAAGCCAGCGGACCTTACTACTCAAAGTACTGCTGCTGAGCAGTTGACTCATGAAAACTGGACTAGGTGTAACCGCATGTCTCTCATGTTCATGAAGCAGTCCATAAGCAATGCAATCAGGGGAGCCATTCCTGATTCTGAAGATGCTAAAACCTACTTGGCTTCTGTGGAGGCGCAGTTCAAGGGGACGTCTAAAGCACACGCTAGTACCCTTATCCTCAAGCTGGTGACAACTAAGTATGATGGGAGGAGCGGCATTCGCGAGCACATCATGATGATGAATGACATGGCCAATAAGCTGAAGGGGCTGGAAATGGAAATCAGTGATGGTTTCCTTGTTCATTTCATCATTACTTCGCTTCCTTCGTCCTTTAAAGCATTCAAGATCAATTAAAACACTCAGAAGGACAAATGGACGATGAGTGAGCTGGTCGCTATGTGCGTACAGGAGGAAGAGCGTATGAGGATGGATCGCACTACTGATGTTGCTAACTTCACCACCTCCAACTCTAAGAAGAGGAAGAACAATCATCAGAGGAAGGATGCTTCTAAAGTCCAAAGGCCTAATCCCAATACAAGTGCACCTTCCAGCTCTAAGAACTCCTTAGGCAGAATCCACTGCAAGTTCTGTAAAAAGGCAGGACATATGCAGAAGGAATGCCCTGACTTTAAGGAGTGGCTGGCTAAGAAAGGTGACGATTATTTTATGATACTTGAGTCCTATAATTTAAGTGTTCCTGCTAATTCTTGGTGGTTTGATTCTGGTTCTATGGTTCATGTTACCAATTCAACTCAAGGATTCCTTACAATCCGGAAGCTGGAAAGAAACCAAAGAACGCTTAAGGTTGGGGATGATCGAGAATTAGAAGTGAAGGCCATTGGAACATTACAATTATTTATGAAAACTGGTTTATGTATTAAACTTTATGATACCTTATATGTTTCTGAGGTAACTCGGAACCTTGTATCAGGACCAAAGTTAGACATGGACGGTTTTATTGTTTCCCATGGTCATCGCAAACTCTCTATCCTCTATGATTCTGTTCTTTATGGTACTGGTATTGTAACACATGTGCCTTCACGGCCATCAAACAAATACCAAACCAATGAAATATTATAATTCATACTTGGGATTTGTAAAAATATGTGTATCATTTGCACATATCAATTCTCGTTCAATTTCAAACTCTAAATCGCTTTCTGGAAGGTTATACGCGCACCGATGCGTAAATATAACCAGTTTAATGCAACGATCACTCCGGAATAGTGAAATAGGCTTAACATACCTTAAATAACCTTTACATAACTTAGAAATAAGTTTTGGAAGGTTTGGTATGCCGAAATCAAGTTAATTCGCTTACAGGGACTAAAGTTGACAAACTGCGAAAGTATGCCAATTTGAACTGTAACAGACATTTCGGAACATGACCATAAGTTAAACATACCATAAATATCCTTTACATAGCTTAGAAATAGGCTTTGAGGGGTTCGGTGTGCTAAAATAAACTTTTGTGTCATTCAGGGACTAAAAGTGTCAAAAAGTGCACAAGTTTGCATTTTCGCGCATAACTTACGTTCTGAATACATCCGGACATCCAAAAATTTATGTAAGCATGACTACATTATATTTTAGTGTTCGCTATAAGAAAAATCCATTCGTCGCGTCATTTGGATCGTTTTTCGCGCTTATGCGCATTCCGTCGTAATTAAGCGAACATCGCGTTCGTACGACCAAACGAACCATCATCCGGCATATTTTTTAACATGTTTTGAGTTCCCTATACTTTAACATCATTTTAGAGCCTTGAAATGAGGTTAACGGGGTTCAAACGCATCGAAAAAGGCCTTAAACACGTGCAGGGACCATTTCTGCCAATTCTGAAACTTTTCTGATTCAGGGGGGTGCTAGCGTAGCGCGAGCCCTATAGGCTTACCCGTCGCGCTACGCGACTGCCTATCAGACCAGATTCAGTGTTTTTAATCACAAGTTGCAGCTGTTTGATCCTCCACCACATGTTCTAAGTTGCTTAGTCACTAGATAAGGATCATATTTAGCTTCCATAACCTTTCAACAAGTGTACGGATGTGATCGAATCACGGTTTCCATGAAACGATCTCAACGGTTACCCGAAAACTATAAATACCCCATCACCCCAACCTCATTTCTTACAAGAATTCTGATTTGAGAGCTCTAAGTTGAAACCATTGTTTCATACCTGAGTTCTTGGATCGGGATTAGCATTCGGGGACCCTTCGTAAGTATTCTTTCGTTCTTTTCCTTATTTTATTGCTTTTCGAGTCAGAAAGTCAAACTTTGTTTGACTTTCAGCGTTGACCAGTAATGGTCAATGCGAAGTTCGTTTGAACTTCGCAACGTGAGTATAATCACGTTGGTCATAGTCCCTTGGGACTATGCCCACTGATTACCACGTTGTCTAGGGTCGTAGGGTAGGCGATCTGATAAATCGCCTATACCTTCGAACCCGACCCAGTTTGGTCGATCATTAGGATCCGACCAAATACATTAGGTGACCCTAGTATAGGGCATAACCTTCCGAGGTTATACCCTATGGTCACATCGTTTAAGTAGTTGTATGATAGGTAGTTTATATGCCTTAGGTAAATTACCAGAATACTCTTTTCATGTGTAATTGGTAATTAAGCATATGTAACCTAAACTTTTGTCACATAACTGATTATGTAACATGTTTAGGCATATAACACTTGTCATAGGACTAGTTAGGCGGTCCGAACGCGTTTCACGCGAACGACGCGTTAAAGTAGCATAAGCTACCTAAACGGGTCGTAATGGGTCGTAAACAATTAGGTTAAGTTTCAGTTAGTATGTAGGCTTTGTTAAACCATATGACACGAGTCTCTACACTCGTTTGGTTTACAAACCCTAATGCTACCCGATCTTCCGATTTAGGTCCGGTTTATTAATGTAGTTACCTATAGTAGGTGCCGTTTGATTCCGTGATCTCTAGCTTTGCTTGGTGGTTATCCTAGGACTTCTGAGCAATCTCAAGTGAGTACATAGACCCCTCTTTTACTGTTTTCCAAACTGTTTTGGGGTGGAACACATGTGCCTACTTGTTACTTTCATGCTTTCCTGTTTTCGCATCATATACCTGCTATGTTCGTTAGTACATTATAGTACATGATCTCATTGTGTTTTATGCTATGTATGTCCATTTAGTTCATACTTAGTACATCGTTTTACATTTACATTTTATGCTATGTATGTCCATTGCGTGCATACTTAGTACATTGTTTTCATCACATGCTTACATTTTTGGTATGACATTTGGTTTGTTTACATGGGACAATACATTCATTAACACCGATCATGCCGTTCGTTAGTAGGTAGTGGTACCATAGGAATTGACAACTCCCGTTCCGGACATCCCAGGGAAAGGGGATGAAAGGAATGACCGAATTCGATGATATAAGACAGATAGACCTTTAATTTGTTTAAAGGGTTTATCACCACAGTCGCAAGGCTTGGATGTATGCATTTTCACAATACCGCATAAATGTTCATATTAAATATTTGCATGCATTTACACAAAACATAGCTTTGATTTAAACCAAGTTTTACTTCAATACTTTGTTTTTGTGCATATGGTTTAGTTGAGACATTTCACTTGCCATACATGACATTTTGACATAGACATTTGACATGGATATTTGACATAGACATTTGACATGGATATTTGACATAGACATTTGACATGGATATTTGATCTAGACATTTGACATGGATATTTGACATAGACATTTGACATGGATATTTGACATAGACATTTTGACATGATTTACATTTGACACAAACACTTTTGACATTGGTTATACATACTACATGATTTACATCTTGACATGAACATTTTACATCTTGATGGTTTGGTTTGATTAAGTGATTAAGTAACGATGCGTGTGTAATATGATACAAGCATGGTGGATACGCCGCTGGTACTTCCTATATATAAGTGTTTGTATGGTATTACATATCGTAGCGTTATTTGAATCATTTCAGTTTGATACATATAACATTTCATACAAATAACATACTTTTCACAAGACATTGATTTATAAACAACTTATCTTATGCAAACATATTTTACTTGGTTATTCATTTAACCTTACATTTATTTATACTTATCATCTGATCTTATCGTTTTTCAAATGATTTAAAAGACAAAGCAAATAACAAGGTTCATGACTAAACATTTTCTCAAACATAAGTCATGAATCTTATTTTCACAAAACCTATGTATCTCACAGGCATTTTTATGCTGACGTACCTATTTTCACATGTGTTTTTCAGGAGCTGTTGCATAAGATGATCAAGATACACATAGACAGACTTGGGCTTTAGTGACAATAAAAGATGCAAGACTAGTTAATTATGTTGTATTTTCCTTGTTTGATTAAGACATTGTAACACTTTTAATCAATAAAACGAAACTTAAATTTCCATGGTTGTGAAACATTAATTCTGTTACAACACTCCCCGATGTTTCCGCCACGTTTTGTATGTTCTACGTGGTCGGGGTGTGACAGGTATTCTGGATGGCGGTCTCTATAGATTAGAACTAGATGATAATTTTTCCAAATCTTTGTTGTCATATAACATTAATGAATCACTCACAAAGATGAAAGAGAAACGAGACTTAGAGACTTCATCCATGTTGTGGCATCAGCGTTTAGGCCACATCTCAAGAGAACGATTAAATCGTCTCGTAAAGGATGAAGTCTTACCTCCTCTTGATTTCTCTAATTTTGGAACATGTGTCAAATGTCTTAAAGGTAAAATGACATTAGCGAATAAGAAATGTGCCACTAGGAGCTCTAATTTATTAGAACTCATTCATACTGACATTAGTGGTCCCTACCAAATCGCTGGCATAACAGGACATACTTCATTTATCACTTTTATTGATGATTATTCTCGTTACATGTACTTGTATCTAATTAAGGAAAAGTCTGAATCTCTTACAACTTTTAAAGATTATAAGGCCTACTAATTGGGATGATTATGTTACCTACCTGACTGAAGAATTGCAAGAAGTACAAGACGCGGGGGGAGAGACTCGTCGCTTACCATTACTCCGATTACTCCTCTTGTACCCAATGCAACTACTGTACCTGAAGCTATTGCACCAACTCCAAATTTATCTCCACAGTCAGAGCCCTTTATACCTCATGACGAAGGCACATCAAACGCTCAAAACCAAGACAACGCTGAACCCGATAATCCACTCAGGAGGTCATCTAGGACCAGAAGGCCTACTAATTGGGATGATTATGTTACCTACCTGACTGAAATGGATCCCGGAAAGCTCAATGATCCTATCTCTTACAATGAAGCCATTAGCAGTGATCAGTCTTTTGAATGGAATAAAGCAATGATTGATGAGCTTGAATCCATGAAGAAAAATGACGTTTGGGATTTGGTAGAATTACCCAACGGTGTCAAACCCGTAGGATGTAAATGGGCGTTCAAAACAAAACTGGATCTGAATGGGAACGTTGAACGCTACAAAGCGAGATTGGTTGCAAAGGGCTATACTCAGAAAGAGGGAATTGATTATCAAGAGACGTTTTCATCTGTCTCTCGTAAAGATTCATTAAGGATCGTCATGGCCCTAGTAGCTCATTTTGATTTGGAGTTACATCAGATGGATGTTAAAACCGTTTTCCTTAACGGAGACTTAGACGTAGATGTTTACATGAAACAACCTGAAGGCTTTAAACCTGAGGGTGGGAAGCATCTAGTCTGTAAGTTGAAGAAATCCATTTACGGGTTAAAACAAGCATCACGTCTGTGGTACCTCAAGTTTGATGAAGTCATGAAGAAACAAGGTTTTATGAAGAATCAAGTGGATCAATGCACCTACCTCAAGATGAGTGGGAGCAACTTTACTATACTTGTCCTTTACGTAGATGATATTCTATTAGCAAGTAATAGTTTAGACATGTTGCATGAGTCGAAGCGGTTACTCTCGCATAACTTCGACATGAAGGATCTCGGAGATGTATCTTACGTCATTGCCATCGAAATTCACCGAGATAGACACAAAGGGATCTTAGGATTGTCCCAAAAGGCTTACATAGATCGTGTTCTTACACGGTATAACATGCAACAGTGCAAACCCTCCGTCGCTCCAGTAGCTAAGGGAGATGTTTTCGGTTCATTCCAGTGCCCGACAACAGAGGTTGAGAAGGAGCAAATGAGTCAGATACCTTACGCGTCAGTAGTCGGGAGCCTGATGTATGCTCAAGTCTGTACTCGCCCAGATATCGTTTATATTGCTGGAATGCTAGGCTGTTATCAGACTAATCCTGGCCTAGATCACTGGAAAGCAGCTAAGAAGGTACTTCGATATCTGCAAGGGACGAAAGACTATAAACTGACTTATAGAAGAAGTGATCATTTAGAAGTGGTGGGCTATTCTGATTCTGACTTTGCCAAATGCAAAGATGATAAGAAATCCACTTCGGGCTACATCTTTATGTTAGCAGGCGGCCCTATCTCATGGAAGAGTCATAAACAACAGTTGACCACAACTTCCACAATGATGGCAGAGTACATTGTTGTTTATAATGCAACCTGTCATGGAATGTTGCTTAGAAATCTGATCACTGGACTCAAAATCGTTAATTCAATTTCTAGACAATTGAAGCTTAACTGTGATAATTCAGCTGCCGTTAGTTTCTCGAACAGTAACAGTTCGACTGGAGCTGGTTTATATCTCGATACAAAATCTCTGTTCGTACGTGAACGAGTTAAGGAAAATAATCTTTGTATCGAGTATATTAGTACTAAAGATATGCTTGCGGATCCGATGACTAAAGGTCTCCCTCCTAAGGTTTACGAAGAACATGTTCGGAATATGGGATTTAGCAAAGACCTTATTTGAGCATATTGTACTAGCTTATGTTTTATGTTAATGAAATTTCCTCAGTTTGATTTTGTATGTCTCTTAGAATATGTTCAACCAGTATAATGGCATATAGACAAATAAAGTTACAAATCAAACAAAGGGCTTATGCGTATTTTGATCATGACGATTAGGTTTTAAATTAAGGTTATAGTATGACTAATGGGGGTCCTGAGTCGCATAATGATTTAACGGCTGTATTTCTCTGCTATAAAACTTGTTTAAGGCTAAAATGAGTGTTAACTCCTGATCAGGCTTATCTAATACTCATAGTAAATGATTACTCGGCTAAGTGGGAGAATGTAAGATTAAATATATTATGTCTTAATATTTAATCTAGTAGCCATTATAACCATTTACATTATATAGATCAAAATATATAACAACCTATTAAATAATTAGTTGGTAATTGTTGATGGACCATATTACCCTTATTAACTAATTAGGTTTCCTCTTGGGTGCTTATATAAGGAGAATTATATAGAGGTTAAAAGGTTACACACTTAGACAGATAACCTAATAAGCATAACATCATAATCGACCTCCTCTCTATAACCGAACTCCCTATTCGGTTTCATCATCACCGTCATCAGTCAGCACCCTAAAGAGGAACCAGATCACCTTGACAAAGATGTCGAACTCCATGGCTTCTTCCATCACTGGATTCTCCTCTGCACTGTCTGCGGTGACAGGTATGTTTTCATGTTTTCCATTATGTTTAGAACAGAACTGATCCAACAGGGCCCACCATCATCACCACCGTCTTCTCATTAATGGCGCCATTGCATTCACTAAACATCCATTAACTAAAGCCATTAACGAAGGGACGCGATGTTGAGCCCGTTAATGGATGATATGACACCCGTCCATTAATTAACAATATTCATATGGTAAACTATCAAGGTGGAGAAATGTCCAACTTTTATGCTGAGGTGTATAGATATGATATGATATATTTACCACAATACGTATTTAAAAAAAATTGTTAGAAAGAAGATGGAATCTACATCTAGAGGGTTTATATTTTATAATTTAGGCAAAAGTTACACCACTTCAGTTAATTATAAGTTTGAATGAGAGAAAATTTATTGGTTTCTCTTTATTTATATGGGGTAGAGGTAAGTATGTCTATATCTTACCCTCCTCAGACCCTACCTTTGCTTTACTATTAGTGGGATTTACTGAGTATGATGATAAATTCAAAAAGGAAATGATTTTTTTTTATAATTAACAAATATATATTTATGAAATATTAATCATGGAATACCACTTCTTTTTGTTGAAGAAAAGATGTGAAAGCCACTCATCAATCCACCAACTTCCATTTAACAAAATTATCCAATAACAACTCACTACAACACCAACCTCCATTTAAACAAGCTCTCAAGAACTCATCATCATTCTTTCCTATTGCTTCACTCACAAGCTATATACCCACAAACATGGTCACCAAACATTCTGTTAGTACCTTCACATGCAAGAAACTCTTTACCGGCCCATGCAAAAGCTTCATTCGCCTCTTTAAATTCAAAAAACCAATCTCTATAAGAAGAAATCTTAGAGCTCACAAAACAAAACCAAAAAACACGCGCCGTTTGGGTTGTTTAACGTCGTTTTTCAGGTCGTTAAGAACGAAAAAGAACATGGATCGGGTGATGGAGCTCAAGAGCTTTTCAGACGGTGGGTATGTGCAAAAGGCACCATGCCCATCACCTCCTACCCCAGCATATATCAAGATGGCAAGAACTGGTATGGAAATTGGAAAATATGTATCACAACATATCAATTGATATGTTGTGATATATTGGGGGCTATAGCTGTAATTTTAGAAAGTTAGGGACTAAAGATGAAAAATAGGCAAACCACAGGGGCTATCCGGGCGTTTTTCTCTTTTTTTCAATTTTTATACGTTGATCTTTTAGAAAACCAAAAAAACAAAAATAAAAAAAGTATATGTAGGTCGTGTGCGCGAGATACATATACTTAACTTTGCGAGCTACATATATATTTTTTTATTTATTTTTTCAATACGAACCTTATAATTAAAAAATGAGAAAAAAATTTGATTTATTGATAAGTAGTTTTTAATGGTTTTCTCATGACTCTAACCCTATCTATACACAGGCATACATATATTGATATATATGTATTAATGTAAGAGAAAAAAGATATGGTGTTGTAAGTTACCTGATTAAATTTAGATGCAAAACCTCATTAAACTATGTCAAAACTACTAACATTTTCAATATAAAAAACAAATTTTTTTTTTCTAATGGTACTCACCATGTGAAAAATTCTTTCGGTCACCATGCATTGCTAGAAATTTTCTGGAAATATGTAGTTTTCGACGCACATTCTCGTCATAGCTGCGTAGGAAACACCATTTTTTGACGCATTTGTGACTAAAAATTTATGGCGGAAAACCCAGTAAAAATGGTTTTCCTACGCAATTTTCTACGCATTTTCGACAAAAATCTAATGACGAAAATTCTTATACAGTTTTCTGATTATTATTAAAATTAACTTTATTATTTATAATATTATTACTATTATTTGTATAATTAATACTATTTACAATTTTTTTTAATTTGCGACAAATGTCACTTTTGTTT
>JARYGA010038831.1:0-33722 GCA_030545235.1 Helianthus tuberosus
GGTATCCTGACTGATGATCCTAGATTTGCTAAGGCATCAGCTTCAGCATTATCCTCTCTTGGTACCTGTTCAAGTGTGAAAATATCGAAATATCCTGCTAATTTTTTGAGAATTTCGAGATACTCGATTAACTTCTCGCCTTTAACTGCATAGGTTCCATTAAAATGATTAGTAATTAACAAAGAATCAACATATACTTGCAAACTCTTGATATTCATACTTGTCACGGCCCCCGACCCGGTTTGACCCGTTTCAGGAGCCGTGGGACAGAAAATCCCGTGGTATTTATTTAATTGAGTTTAACAGCGGAAGTTTATCATCAGGATCGTTTTAAAGCTAAAATTTTTCCCGATTATTTTATTTCACAACTTGGGATAAAACCCCTGTAATTTACAATACTACTATTTTACGTAGAAATCTTTATATTACAAAACATATTTCTTTATTTTATAATGAGCCACTATCATAAGCTTGAAATGCTCCCCAGCACTTTTCCTGAATTATAACAGATCACCTGAAACATGTTTGAAAAAGGTTTTGTCAGCGGAAAATACTGAGTGAATCATTCTATTTACTAAAATGACACATTTGTTATAATTTACAGTATTAAGAGCGATTACAATGTTTCTGATATCAAACCAACTACCCACGGTATTTGTCACTCGACCGAATCTGTGACTATGGTCATATCCCCCAATTGGCTGCCCCAATGGTGACGATTATCAAGTAATGTATACAAAACCCCACATACCGGCTGTAACTTGGTGATTACAAAGACTTAATCCCCGTAATTATAACTTTGAAAATAAACATGATTTTGTAAATAGATTTGATAAAAAGAGAATGACTCACATTGCAGATTTAACACGGATAGAGTTTACTCTATGGATTAGCCTTGTTAACCTAATTTAAATAATAATGCACACAAAACCGGGTTAGTAATCAATACAGCATTTACGATAACTCACGAGATCAAATTCTCACAATGAACGACAAAGTGCGATACTTCATCCATCGAATTAACGACGAACGACAAAGTATAACCCTAATGTGGGCGGCACTTAAACATCCATTGGATATATTGATCTCGGAAAATGAATCGTAGCAGCGATCGAGTTATTACCCTGTTTTGCGGCGTCGAATTGTGAACTGTGTGTGTTTTTGTAGTATTTCGAACGTAACTCGCCGTGTATAAGGAATTTTTACGTCGTTTTTCTTCCTGAATTCAAGTCCCACTGTCCTCTATTTATAGGTAAATTTTGACCCTTACGCGGCCCGCGTGAGATTTAAGCTATCCTTACGCGGCCCGCGTGAGACCTATTTTTAGGCATAGGGTTGCCACGGTTGGGACTAGCCTTGCTGACTTGACAGTTTTCGTAAATTCTCTTTTGCCAACGTTTTAAGTGGATAATCGTAACTAGGGTTTAACCCCCCATGAGTTTTAGGGGCCCTAATCCTGATTCCAAATGTTCTGAAAATTTTAGGGTTTGTTTAGAATCACTTGGGTGTCTCAATTAGGGTTTCCTATTGGACAAATTAATTTAATAATTATAACTTTTGATGAGAGTTGTTACATTCTCCCCACCTTAATAAAAATCTCGTCCTCGAGATTTACTGGAATAAATGAGGATACTTTCGCTTCATTTCTGATTCCAGCTCCCAAGTGTATTCAGCTCCTCTCTTTGAATCCCATTTGACTTTGACTAAAACTAGTCGTTTGTGCTTGAGAAATTTCACTTTTCTGTCTTCTATTTGAAGAGGTTTCTCAACAAATTTTAGTTTTTCGCTTACCTCTATATCTTGAAGAGGTACTACCAGAGATTCGTCTGCTAAACATTTCTTGAGATTGGATACATGAAATACATCATGTACTCCAACTAACTCTTCTGGTAGTTTTAAACGATAAGCAACTAGTCCTATACGTTGGATCACTGAAAATGGTCCTACGTACCTTGGACTTAGCTTTCCTTTCTTCCCGAATCTAACTACTCCTTTCCAAGGAGAAACTTTCAATAGTACTTTGTCTCCAACTTGGAATTCAAGTGGCTTGCATCTATTGTCTGCATAACTCTTTTGGCGATCTCGAGCAGTCTTCAGCCTTTCCTTGATTTGAGTAATCTTATCAGTCGTTTCTTGCACAATTTCAGGTCCTGACAATTGATTTTCTCCTATTTCTGCCCAAAAAACTGGAGTTCTGCACTTTCTTCCATATAATGCTTCAAATGGGGCAGTTTCGATGCTTGAATGATAGCTATTGTTATAGGAGAATTCAATTAATGGTAAATGATCATCCCAGTTTCCACCAAAATCTATTACACATGCTCGGAGCATGTCTTCTAGAGTTTGGATCGTCCTTTCACTTTGTCCGTCTGTTTGGGGATGATATGCAGTGCTCAGATTTAGTCGAGTTCCCATAGCTTGCTGGAAACTTTTCCAGAAATGGGAAGTAAAACGACTATCCCTATCCGAAACAATGGAGAGTGGAACTCCATGTAAGGATACGACTTCATCTACATACAATTTTGCCAATCTTTCCATGCTAAAGGTTTCTTTCATAGGTAGAAAGTGAGCAGATTTGGTTAATCGATCCACAATTACCCAAATCGCATCATTACCTTTTCTGGTTTTGGGTAACTTGGTAACAAAATCCATGGTTATAAGTTCCCATTTCCATACTGGCATTTCTAATTGTTGTAGTAACCCCGAAGGTTTCTGATGTTCTGCTTTAACTTGTGAACAAGTAAGACATTTAGAAACATATCTAGCTATATCCTTTTTCATGCCTATCCACCAGAAATTCTTTCTTAAATCTTGGTACATCTTATTGTTTCCAGGGTGTATGGTATACCTAGATTTATGAGCTTCCTCCAATATCTTACTTCTTAATTCTCCCTGCTTTGGCACCCAAATCCTTTTCTTATGAAATCTCCAAATTCCATCATTTCCTTATTCTAATTCCTTGATTCTTCCTTTCATTCCTTCAGCATCATCCTTGATTGCTGTAGTTTGAACATTCTTCAATTGTTCCATTAAATCTATTTGTAGATTTAATCTGAGAGCACGAACTCGTCGTTGTTTCTCATAATACTTACGACTTAAGGCATCTGCAACTACATTCGCCTTTCCTTCATGATACTGAATATCACAGTCGTAGTCACTTAGGATTTCCATCCATCTCCTTTGCCTCATGTTTAACTCTTTTTGCCCAAATATATATCTTAAACTTTTGTGGTCTGTGTAGACAGTAAATTTACTTCCGTAAAGATAATGTCTCCAAATCTTAAGGGCAAAAATTACGGCTCCTAATTCTAAATCATGAGTCGTATAGTTTTCTTCATGCTTTTTCAATTGTCTTGATGCGTACGCAATTACCTTTTTGCGTTGCATGAGCACACATCCAAATCCTAGTTTTGAAGCATCACAATATACTTCAAAATCTTCAGTTCCTTCTGGTAAGGCTAAGATTGGTGCATTTGTTAATTTCTGCTTCAATATTCTAAAAGCTTCTTCTTGTTTGGGTCCCCATTCAAACTTAGTGGCTTTACAGGTTAACTTAGTTAATGGTACGGCTATTTTGGAAAAATCCTTAATAAACCGTCTATAATATCCAGCTAAACCTATAAAACTTCTAATTTCCATTGCTGTTTGTGGAACCTTCCATTTAGTAATTGCCTCTATCTTAGCAGGATCCACGTGAATACCTTCGTGATTCACCATGTGTCCTAAAAATTGTACTTCTTGCAACCAAAATTCACACTTCGAGAATTTGGCATACAACTTTTCTTTTCTTAACAAAGTTAAGAGTGCATGCAAGTGCTGACAATGTTCGTCCTGACTTTTGGAATAAATAAGTATATCGTCTATGAAGACAATTACAAATTTATCCAAGTACGGTTTACAGATCCTATTCATCATGTCCATGAATGCTGCAGGTGCATTCGTTAACCCGAAGGGCATGACTGTAAACTCGTAATGACCATACCTAGTTCTGAAAGCAGTCTTAGGTATGTCTTCTTCTTGTACCTTCAATTGATGATATCCAGAGCGTAAATCTATCTTAGAAAAATATCTAGCTCCTTGAAGTTGATCAAAAAGATCATCAATCCTAGGTAATGGGTATCGATTCTTAATTGTAACCTTATTTAATTCTCTATAATCAATACACATTCTCATCGAACCATCCTTTTTCTTAACAAACAACACTGGCGCTCCCCACGGGGATGAGCTAGGTTGTATGAATCCTTTACTTAGTAATTCATCTAATTGTTTCTTTAGTTCTAACATTTCGGTAGGAGCTAACCGATAAGGTGCCTTGGCTATCGGTGTAGTTCCTGGAATTAGATGAATCCTAAATTCTACTTCCCTATCCGGAGGTAATCCTGGTAAATCTTCTGGGAATATATCTGGATATTCTGAGACTACAGGAATTTCCTTGAGTTCTTTTCCTTTAGTACTAATGATTACTGAAATCATATATACTAATCCTTGCTTTCGTTCATAACTAGCAACTTTCATTACCGATATGAACTTCATGGGTTTACGTGGTTTATCTCCTGTAATCATGATTA
Source organism: Helianthus tuberosus (assembly GCA_030545235.1). Classification (NCBI taxonomy): domain Eukaryota; kingdom Viridiplantae; phylum Streptophyta; class Magnoliopsida; order Asterales; family Asteraceae; genus Helianthus; species Helianthus tuberosus. The sequence goes on from JARYGA010038831.1 coordinate 4,569, forward strand.
CTTTTTCAGTAGGTGCTTGAATTTCTATGGAATTCCGATCACAAAGAATTCGAGCATGGTTGGCTATTAACCAATCCATTCCTAATACAACATCGAATTCAGCTAATTTCATAGGTAATAAGTTTGCAGAAAATTTATGACCTGAAAGTTCTATTTCTACTTTTTGCAAAACCTGATCTATTTTAACTGAATTCCCATCTGTGGTTTCGACTGTAAAAATCTGCTTAATGTTGGTTAAAGGTAACTTAAGAGCTTGGCAAAATAAAGTATTTATAAAACTTTGGTTTGCACCAGAGTCAAATAATACTTTTGCGTATACGTTGTGAACTAAGAACGTACCAGCTATTACATCTGGAATGAGTTCAGCTTCTTGAGTGGTTAGCTGGAATGCTCTGACATTCTTCTTAGTAGCTCCTTCGGTCGTCTTGGGTTTGTTATCTACTGGTTTGATCAATTTAGGACACTCTGTTTTATAATGCCCCGCTTCTCCACAGTTAAAACAGATTACGGTTTTCTTTTTGCAGTTTTCTTCACGATGTCCTACAGTTTTGCAAAAATTGCAAGTGATATCGCATCTTCCATAATGTTTCTTTTTGCATTTCCTGCAGAATGACGGAGCTGGAACTTGCCCTGTTCCTTTTCTCTTGAAGCTGTTATTATTACCTACACGAAATCCTTGGGTAATTTTCTGAGCTAGTTCCTTTTTCCTATCTTCATCTCTTGTGCGTACCAGTTCATCGGTTAGGGTATTAGCTAATTCCACAGCATCGTCAATAGTGCGTGGTCTCGCAGCTTTAAGGATATTGCGAATTTCACTAATCAATCCCCAAATGTAGCGAGAAATGAGTACCGGTTCTGGCGAAGCCAGTGTTGGTACCACTCTAGCATATTCAAAGAATGTCGAGGTATAACCACGACAATCTACACCCATCATCCGATGATTTAGAAACTTATTCGTCATCTGCTCCTTTTCATACTCGGGACAGAATTTTCTTTCCACAAAACCCTTAAATTCTTCCCAAGTCATAGCATAAGCTATTACTCTTCCTTTTGATTGTAACACAGTGTTCCACCATTCGAGTGCTCCTTCTTTGAAGAGATTTGATGCGTACATGACCTGATCATCTTTAGCACATTTACTTATTGCAATGACTGCTTCGGTTTTCTCTAACCAACGCAGTGATGCAGTTGCTCCTTCATTGCCTGCAAATTCAGTGGGTTTACAAGCAAGGAATTCTTTGAAAGTGCAACCAGGCGTTGCAGTTTTCATTTTCTTGGGTAATGGAGCATGATGTGGTTCCCTATTATGGTTTACATGATTATTGCCTCCGTTTACACTATTACTGAAGTTATCTTCAGTAATATGATTACTAGGGACAATTTGTTGCGGTTCGATTGGATTCTTTATAGCAGCAACGAATGCTGGAATAGCATTGGCTATCCCTTGAGCAACAATGTTTTCGATATCTTGCCGAGTCATATATTGATCTCCTGGATGTTGCTCAGACTGATTAACCTCATTTACTGGTTCATTATCAACGTTTGCCATCTGATAATATATATATAATTTTTATTAGTATCTGATAAATAACAATTATACATAAAATAATCAAACAAAGTTTCAACACACGTATAGACAAAATTATCGATTTCTCGATTACATTTTATATATATGATAGTATGCATCATTACACACAAATATCTTACAGAGTTTTATTCGTAGTTATTTTACAGACTAATTTTACTATTACTCTTACTATTACACAACCACAGTTTTACCATCCTACTTTCTCTCGTCACTTGTCGTTCTAAAAACGAAGCTCCCTTTCATCATATTTCCAGGCAATTTGTCCCCCTATTTCCCTGATTCTATTTCCCGCATCCATCAACTCTTCACCAAAATGGCGAAGTTCAGCCATATTTTCGTTACTCATTGGTGGATTAGGTAGGGGTTCTGGATCGACTTGTGGAAAAAAAAGAATAAGGATCGTTGACAATATTTTGAAATTGCCAATCATTTGTCCACCATTCGTCCATTCCTACAGGTTAGGAGTGGACTATTGGTTCTGGAATTGCTGGCTCAAAATTCATAGGGAGTGGATTTTCAATAGGATAGGTAAAAATATTAGTATGGACAGGCTGAATTGTCTCACAGCTTGCCAATAGAAAATCTATCTCCTCCTGAAAAGTCCTTCCCTGGTTTTGTTTGGAGCTCTCTCCAATTTCCATCGGTCTAGAACCTTGTCCAACTTCCATTTCTATGTCCTTAGAGTATTCCTCAAACTGCCTTTCCATTTGCCTAGAATCTTCTTTGGCTTCAGTCTCCATCTCTTGGAGTCTAGAACTTTTCCTGGTTACAATTTCTTTTCCTTTTTCTAAAGGATTGTTTATTTTAGGAAGTTTTGGAGCTGGCTTTTTCCTACGTATACGACTTCCCCACACGTAATTCTTTCTTTTCTTTCGTTTTGGCTTGTTCAAAGGTGGAGCCTTGAATTCTACCGGTTGTTCTACATCGGGAAAGTATCCAGTAAATTCTTTGGAAACTTCTATATTCACCAGGTAAAGATTGAGGTTCTGAAAAGCTTCAGATATCCCACTCATGCTGATGTAGCATATATGCAAAATGCATAAAATACTAAGTTAAAATCTTTACAATAATTTTCATAAATAACTTTTAAATTTTATTGCACACTGCATATTAATTTATTACAAAGATAACTGGAAAACATACTAAGGTTTATTGTAATTTTATTTATTTCCTGCATAAGGTTTCTGGATTTGTAGGGGATAAGATGCTAAAACTTAAATTAAGCTATTTAGAGATTTGCATTTTCTGCTACTGTGGCTAGCATATACAAATTTGCCCATTTCTCATCTAGCTTATCTTCCCAATGTGATTTATCAAGTAATTCCTGGGTTTCCCGTTTAATCTTCTTTTCCCGAATTTGTTCTTTACTTTTCTTAATAATCATACTCCTTTTTCTAGGAGAAAGTGGTTCTTCATATTGTGCTTTTAGCACAAATATTCCTTCTTCAGGAATTGTGGAGAGTTTTGAAGATTTGGTTTGGGATGTACTACCCTTCTCACTGGATGATCTATCTAATTTAAGATAGATGCTTGACAGCTTTTGCTTACCCATACTGTAACTAACAAATAATCAGTTAATAAAACACATAATCACATAATAGTAATCAGGAAAAAATTAAGTATTTATAAATACTTAATTAGCTTAACTCAGTGGCTCTGATACCACCTTTTTCTGTCACGGCCCCCGACCCGGTTTGACCCGTTTCAGGAGCCGTGGGACAGAAAATCCCGTGGTATTTATTTAATTGAGTTTAACAGCGGAAGTTTATCATCAGGATCGTTTTAAAGCTAAAATTTTTCCCGATTATTTTATTTCACAACTTGGGATAAAACCCCTGTAATTTACAATACTACTATTTTACGTAGAAATCTTTATATTACAAAACATATTTCTTTATTTTATAATGAGCCACTATCATAAGCTTGAAATGCTCCCCAGCACTTTTCCTGAATTATAACAGATCACCTGAAACATGTTTGAAAAAGGTTTTGTCAGCGGAAAATACTGAGTGAATCATTCTATTTACTAAAATGACACATTTGTTATAATTTACAGTATTAAGAGCGATTACAATGTTTCTGATATCAAACCAACTACCCACGGTATTTGTCACTCGACCGAATCTGTGACTATGGTCATATCCCCCAATTGGCTGCCCCAATGGTGACGATTATCAAGTAATGTATACAAAACCCACATACCGGCTGTAACTTGGTGATTACAAAGACTTAATCCCCGTAATTATAACTTTGAAAATAAACATGATTTTGTAAATAGATTTGATAAAAAGAGAATGACTCACATTGCAGATTTAACACGGATAGAGTTTACTCTATGGATTAGCCTTGTTAACCTAATTTAAATAATAATGCACACAAAACCGGGTTAGTAATCAATACAGCATTTACGATAACTCACGAGATCAAATTCTCACAATGAACGACAAAGTGCGATACTTCATCCATCGAATTAACGACGAACGACAAAGTATAACCCTAATGTGGGCGGCACTTAAACATCCATTGGATATATTGATCTCGGAAAATGAATCGTAGCAGCGATCGAGTTATTACCCTGTTTTGCGGCGTCGAATTGTGAACTGTGTGTGTTTTTGTAGTATTTCGAACGTAACTCGCCGTGTTTAAGGAATTTTTACGTCGTTTTTCTTCCTGAATTCAAGTCCCACTGTCCTCTATTTATAGGTAAATTTTGACCCTTACGCGGCCCGCGTGAGATTTAAGCTATCCTTACGTGGCCCGCGTGAGACCTATTTTTAGGCATAGGGTTGCCACGGTTGGGACTAGCCTTGCTGACTTGACAGTTTTCGTAAAAATTCTCTTTTGCCAACGTTTTAAGTGGATAATCGTAACTAGGGTTTAACCCCCCATGAGTTTTAGGGGCCCTAATCCTGATTCCAAATGTTCTGAAAATTTTAGGGTTTGTTTAGAATCACTTGGGTGTCTCAATTAGGGTTTCCTATTGGACAAATTAATTTAATAATTATAACTTTTGATGAGAGTTGTTACAATACTTTTAGCCAATTCTAGTCCTGCAATTAAAGCTTCATATTCTGCTTCATTATTAGTGGCAGGAAACTCACATCTAATAGCCTGGGGTAATATGTCCCCCTGTGGCGATTTTAGTAGTATACCCAAACCTACACCTCTTACATTAGATGCACCATCAGTATATAACGTCTAGGATTCTAAGTTTTCTCCTAGCTGTTGTACTTCTAGGTCTACTTCATTTTGAATATCACTACTGAAATCAGCCACAAAGTCAGCTAAAGCCTGAGACTTTATGGCATTTCTAGGCTCATATACTAGATCAAAGGCACTTAATTTCACCGACCATTTAGCCATCCTACCTGACATCTCGGGTTTCCTAAGCACATTTTTAACAAGATAGTTGGTTTTAACGTGAATCCTATGTGTTTCAAAATAATGTCTAAGTTTTGTTGATGCCATAACTAGGGCTAATATCAATTTCTCTAAGTGAGAATACCTAGTTTCAGCATCTAATAAACTTTTACTAACATAATAAACAGGATACTGCTGACCTTCATGATCCTTTACAAGGACAACACTTACTGCATTCCCTGATACTGCAAGATACAGGGATAATGGTTCACCATCCTCAGGCTTCATCAATAGGGGTGCAGTTGAAAGATACTGCTTCAAATCCTGCAAGGCTGCTTCATGCTTCACTCCCCATTCGAACTTCTTATTCTTCTTCAGGATATCATAAAATTCCTTGCATTTTTCTGAGGATCTTGAAATAAATCTGTTTAATGCTGCTACTCGCCCTGTTAACCATTGGACATCCTTCATATTTGAAGGTGATTTAATATCCAGGATAGCTTTAATCTATTCCGGGCTCGCTTCTATCCCTCTTTTAGTCACCATATATCCTAGAAACTTTCCTGCCCCCACTCCAAAATGGCACTTAGCAGGATTTAGCTTCATGTTATACTGATCCAGGATATCAAATGCTCCCTTAATATCCTGGAGGTGATCCTCAGCCTTCTTAGATTTTACTACCATATCATCGATGTACACCTCCATGGTGTCCCCCAGCTTTTCTTTGAACATCATGTTTACCAATCTTTGATATGTTGCACCTGCATTTTTCAAACCAAAGGGCATAGCAGTGTAACAATATATACATGTTGGTGTCATGAAGGCAGTATCCTCCTGGTCTGAAGGTTCCATTTGGATCTGCTGGAATCCTGAAGATGCATCCATGAAGGTTAACATCTCATGGCTGGCAGTAGCATCCACCATTGAGTCAATATGAGGAAGAGGAAATGGGTCTTTGGGACAAGCTTTGTTTAAGTCTGTGTAATCTACACAAACTCTCCATTTCCCATTCTTCTTCTGCACCACCACTACGTTTGCTAGCCATCTTGGAAACTTGACTTCTCTGATCATTTTGGACTTCAATAACCTTTCTACTTCTTCCTGAATAATCACATTTCGCTCCGGAGCAAACTTCCTTCTCTTTTGTTGGACAGGCTTGAATGACCTGTCAATACCGAGCTTATGTGTTATAATATCCTTGGAAATACCTGTCATATCCTCGTGCTTCAACGCGAATGTTGACATCCTGCATTTCAAAAAATTAGTCAATCGATCTTCAATATCCTGAGGGATATTGGTTCCCACGAGCACCGAGATATCCGGATTATTCTGATCCAGGATAACTTTCTTTACATCCTGCTCTGAAGCCTCCATGATATCCTGGCCTCAAATCTTTAATTGCTATGCTGCACTAGGTTTTGTTGAGGATTTCATCGAAGAAGAATAATACTCCTTTGCTTCCTGTTGATCACTTTCCACCTTGACAACTCCCCAAGGAGTTGGGATCTTGATGCATTGATGGTAGGTTGACGGAACAACTTTCATATCATGGATCCAAGGCCTACCTAATATAATATTATAGCAGGATAGAGAGTCCATGACACAAAAGCGCTGCATTGAGTTGACCCCTTGAATATACACGGGCAACTTTATCTCTCCTACGGTATTCCTAGCTTCTCCGCTGAAACCAATGAGCACAGTGGACTTCGAAGTAATATCCATTGGGGATACATTCATCCTCTTCAATGTTTCCAGCTGAATTATGTTGACTGAGCTGCCATTATCCACTAATATCATGCGCACAAAATGGTTAGCAACATATAATGTTATTACTAAAGCATCATGATGAGGATCCTGAACAGTATCCCTGTCATCATTATCAAACGTGATCACTTTGTCAGTCGTGAGGGTTGACATCCTTGTCGGCTTATCTCCCCTCTCTGCTTTGGCTTCCTTCGCGTGTCTTTTTGCCGCAGAATATGATGTGCCGCAGATGTCGGATCCTCCCGAAATAAAGTTAATTATTTTTGCATCCGCAGGAGGTGATGCTGCACGTTCAGGATCCTTCTCAGAATCCTGACCCTTATTCTTCTTTCTTCCCAAGAGGTCCTTCAGATATCCCTTACTCAAGAGATAACTTATTTCCTTTCTCAAAGCGATGCAATCCTCAGTAACATGTCCGAAATCCTCATGGAAAGCACACCATTTAGACTTGTCCTTCCAATCAGCCTTCTGTTGATTCTTTCGGGGCCACCTTGCTTTGTCTCTTAAACCCTGCATAGCATACATCAGTTCAGGTATGTTAACAGAAAAACAATATTCAGACAACTCAGGATACTCCTCAGGATCCTCATCTTCAACAGCATTCACTTTTTTGCCATCATTTCTTCCATACGGTTTAGAGCGATATGGTTTATACGAGGATTCTGATTTCCAGTTGGTTGATTCATAGGTTGTGGATGAATTCATCCTCTCTTGCATCTTTTTGTCATCCTCCAGGCGAATGTATCTCAAAGCCCTGTTACGAGCTTCGTCCAGATTCCTGCAGGGATTCATTACAAGATCTTGGTAAAATTGAGAATCCTTTTGCAACCCCATCTTGAAAGCCTGCACAGCTGTTGCAACATCAAGATGCGGGATATCTAAGGATTCTCGGCTAAATTTGTTCACATAATCCCTCAAGGATTCCTGAGGTCCTTGAGTTATCCTGTAAAGATCACTAGTTAGTTTCTCAAAACTCCGACTGCAAGAAAATTGACTATTAAATAAATTAACTAAATGAGCAAATGAAGTAATTGAGTGAGGAGGGACGTTTAAGAGCCATTTTAAGGCTGATCCCGTTAAGGTAGAACCAAAACCCTTGCACAAGCATGCTTCTTTGAGATCTGGAGGGATAGGGTTGATTTCCATTCTTTCCCTATACTGGGCAATATGCTCCTCAGGATCTGTAGTTCCGTCATAGAGTTTCATGTTGGGGGTTTGAAATCTTTTCGGGATTTCAGCATCACAAATGGGATACGCAAACCGGGATATCCTGTGACTGTCCTGGGACACTTCAGGAATTGGCTGAACCACCCCAGGTACACTGGATATCATGTCTTTCAGTTTTTGAAGCTCCCTGGAAAATGCTGATGTCATACCTGCATCCTGCAAAGATCCAACACCATTAGTAGCAAGAGTATTATTATTATTAGATACATTACCAGCTTGGGGATTCTGGCCATATCCTGAAGCATATCCTGAGCTTCTCACGGTTGATACCCTTACTGAAGAAGGCATCTCAGGAGTATGATTCTGGGAATGGCTAGGCACAATATTCCCCTGGTTATCCTCAGCATAAACTGCAGAACTGAAGTTCAAAGCCCTGGGTTGCAAGGGAGTGACAGTATCTTCAGCAGGCCTACTCGAGCCGGATTTCAAGAGTTGTATCTCTCTTATCAGCATCTGATTAGTTTCCTGCTGCTGCCTCATCTGTTCCTGTACACTGCCAAACAAAGTTAGAATTTCTTCGTTAGAAGCCAAAACAAGACCAGATCCCTGGATATTGCGAGCCGGGATAATATCCCGAGCCACATGACTTTCAGTTCCCTGTGAAGAGGCTTGCATTCTCGGAGGAGGTGGTGGAAGCACCGAACCAATTGTTACAGAGGTTGTAGCAGACACGGTGGAAGAGCTCATGTTTGATCTCGAGGCCATCGAAAATAGTGTAGCAAAAAGTTTTGAAAATAGAAAACCAAGTAATGATTTTGCAAAAGCTTTTAGTAGAAATAGCACCACTTGCCCCACGGTGGGGGCCAAATTGTTTTGGTCAAAAATTACCGAAGCAATTAAGTGATCAAATTAGTTAAGTGAGGTAGTGTGCTAAGAAAATGTGTTAAAAGTATGTTAATTGAGTTATTTGCAAAAACAATTTCAGGATACGACTCAGGATATAGAGCTGTATCTATGATCAAACAATGAGCGAAAAATGTAAAGTGTGACACAGGATGTACGAGGAAAGCCCTTGATCAATCTAGATCGCCGGCACAAAACCTCGGGAGCTGACAATCGCAGCTGCCTTGTTCTTCTATTACTTCAAATATCAGGATACAGTGCAGGATATGATGCGGATCAACTAGGTGTTACAATGTAATTCGAGTACAAGTGTTTGAGTGTAGTGATTGCTTGCAACAGGAGAGTAAAAGTGTACGTAAAAGTGTGTGCCTTAACCTGATCCGATCAATCTATTTATAGTAAAACGAAAATAACAAACTATCCTATTAAACCGGGATGCTTCGAATATTCCTCAAGTAAACGTTGTAGTCCACTTCTTCCGGGTTCAACGTCTATAACCCAACTGATTTGCCCGAGTCTTGAGGAGAAGAAATCCTCCTGACCGTTAGAAGCTTGTTACAATAATCTGCACATGAACTAATTGGTTAGTACCAGGATATCGTATCAGGATGTCACCAATATCTTGATCCGGTATCCTGATCACAAGTGAACAATCGAATTCAGAATATTAGTCAGGATATATACGCAGAAAATGACCCATAACAGGTTTACAAGACCAGAATTCTTTATAAGAACAACCATAAGACACGGTTCTTCTTCTTTTGGGAATGGGAACTTGAAGTATGGGTCCATTGTTTACGCTGTGTTCAGGTTCAGAGGGTCGCTTACTATCATGTTTACTTTTATTTTCTGCTTCCTTAACTGTTTTGATAATATATGGCATCGCATCTATTATCCCTTGTGCCACTATGTGTTGCATGGCACTGTTATCCACTTGGTTTCCATTATTGTTGTTGTTCGGGTTTTCGTTATCTGGATTATTGTTACTCTGGTTATCATTATTCTGGTTTTCCTGATTCACTTCGTTGTCCATCTGAATTTTAAACATTTGCCAATTATTAATAGGGAATATGCCATAGAATAGTAATGAAGTTTTAGGAGTGTTCCAATTAGGTCACTAATAAAATTTATTGTTCCAATTAGATCATTCTACTTTATTTTGGTGTTCTAATGCTAGATATTTTACCTGAAGAATAGTAGGTCATAGTCCTACATGGCATTTATTTATGGTTAGTTGTTTATCTTTTTTTATGACTATAATTTAAATGCTTTTGGCATAGGAGTACTTAGTACTTTCTTTCATTAAAAATTTACTGACATCTAACTATTTTTCATGATTTTATAAAAATTTTGATAACTATTTAGAGATTTTGAAAAAAAAAAATCACATTTTTTAATTTTTTCGCATTTTTGTAAACTTTTCTACAATGTTTTAAAAAAAATTTAAATCTATTTCGCATTTTTTTTCTAACCCATTTGGCATTTATGTGCAGTCAACAAATTTTTTAAATAAAAAACCTAAATAAATGCCATATAGGATGGATGACCTTCTATTTAGGTAAAATATCTATGATTGAAATGTCAAATGAAACTTGAATGACCTAATTGGAACAAAAAAAATTATGAGTGACTTAATTAGAACACTCTTGAAACTTGGTTACTATTTTACAAAGTTAACCCTTATTAATATCACAAAATAATTAATAATTTAGACAACAATCACACAACACACATATTGGTCAAAAACGTCGAGCATTGCGACTTACTCTTTCTTATATAGTATGCGTCTCATGCATCTGGACTTGGTTTTCTGGGTTATTTTCTATCTCTATTGGCTGCATGGGAAACAAGGGCAATGGTTGAGGGGCTACTAGTTGCTCCAGGTTTGGGTCGGCAGCTGTGGTTGCTAGGATATGAAAATTGACTAAGCTTCTATTAAGCATATCCTGTGTATGGGCATCTGTCTCTCGCTTAGCGGCTGCCAGGACTCGCTGCTGTTGCAACTTTTTCATTCTTTTCCTACGCTCGTGTGCTCCCTTACTGAACCATCCTCTCTTTTTTTGAGGGAATGGCTCTTCAGACTGAGCCTTAAACACAAACATCCCTTCTTCATTGTCAGCTGAATACCCAGAGAGGGCAGGCTGTGAAGAGGTACCTTCACTCCTAGGTGATCCGGATAACTGACGATAAGCGTCGGAGGGTCCTTGATCACTCATACTGTAAACTTACAAATAGTCAAATAACACACAACAATAAAATACAGATATGCACGTATTTACATAATTAATTTCCTAACAATTTGAATAATATCTTGGAGTCAGCAGAACACTTCTGTGGCTGAATCAGTGGCTTAGCTCTGATACCACATTCTGTCGCAACCCCCGTCCCCTATCTGTCCCGGGAACGGGCGGCTGCGAGACCAGTTTCGGTGGTATCTGTGTTTATCATTTTTTGGCAGCGGAAATTTCATCAGGACGTAGTTAGGAAATATTTATCAGAGTAAATACCACGCTTTTATAATATTAAACATGTTGGGATAAAACCTAAGTTTTCATTACAAACATTTTCATAGGGAAAATCCCTATTTTATTGAATAAAACATCTTCTTTTATTTAGGTAACTTTTATAGCCACTTTTTCCAAGCCTTCAGTGCTGTCCAGCTGGCTGCTAGTTGGCTTTTACATTTTGTTACCTGAAACGCGTTTTAGAAACATTTTGTCAGTGGGAAATACTGGTGAGTGAATCCCAATTTAACCAAGTAGAGTTTTATCCTTTAACAGTATTGAGAGCGATTACAATGTTTATTTCTACAAATTACTCATTCAGTACTGTCAATCCTGACTGGTGGGTCATATTACACATTGGCTAACTCTTTGTTCAATGGTAACGTGTTCCACATTTTGTATACAAAACCCCAACATACCGGCAGTAATTGGAGAACTACAAAGACTCAATCACTGCTTAATCACATTGTAAAATATTTAAGGTTTTGTAAAAACTGTTTACAAAAAGGAGATTACTCACATTGCTGTCTTAGATTTCCTTTAAGGGTTTCCTGGTAATTATCTATTAATTACACAAATGTACATGTGTTAGTATAATAACCCAATATTTACATTAGCAATACCCTCCCCGAGACGGCATTCCAATGACAATGTCGGGCAGAACCACGGCAGCCATTACGGAACCCTGGATCAATCGGGCAGCGTATCTAATACGTAACCGGGGTTATAATACTTACAACGGGGCAGAACTTCGTTATTTTAGGGGGTATTATGCCCGAGAATAGCTTATACTATATGTAATTTCGAGAGAGAAAGAAATGTGAGCGAGTTCGATTGTTCTGCCGAAGTCTGCTATTTATAGAGCTGATACTGGTCTTCCTCGCGCCCCGCGTAGCATTCCTCCTGGGCTTACGCGCCCCGCGAGGCCAGCTAGGGTAGGCCCTAGCTTGGCTGACTCGCCACTAGGCTTGACACGAGTGGAGACACATGGCGGCTCAGGGGCTCGCCCTGACTCCTTGTTGTCGCGGCCCGCGTAGGTGGTAGCCAAGGGCTACGCGCCCCGTGAGAAACCAATAAAATTTGTTTTTTATTTAATTTCAATAAAAATAAAGGTATTCAGGGCCCGTTTTCACATAAGGGGTATAATTTAGGACATATAGGGATATTTTAGAATATATTTTGGGGTGTTGGAATATAATTTGGAGGGTTGTTATACATTTCGTTTTAATTTTTGTTAAAAACAAGGTTATACTCAAAATAAAGTATTTATTTGGTGTTATAAAACGGTACGATGATCAACTAAGTCGTTCTAATGGTTTGACTTTCTAAAAAAATGCTTTATTTTCAAATCACGTTTGTTTTACTTTATCATTTGCTTGGTTTCGAATCAACGCTCGATATAAAAAAAACTAGTTTCGATTATGTTTTATCACATACAGGTTATATCCACACCCAAGGCTATTTCTTTCTAACGCATAGTATCTCCTATGCCTTTTTGTTCAAGGTTTTGTATAATAATAATGTTTATTAATAATTTATTTAAAGATATTTGAAAAGTGTTTGCTGGTACTAAATACTATGACACCACGGTCCGACGCTTTTAGTGGTAACAAGCTTGCACGAATGACGAACCAATCTTTTACACTGTTTTCTCGCATTTTTTAAAATTACAACACATTTGTGGGCTTTAGTATCTGTGTTATTTGATAAATGATGACTTGAACTTCATCTTATATTTATTTATTTAGGAACATTTGTTAACATGGCATTCACGCCCCGTTTGCGGTATGCGCATATAATGTATATATGTGTGGGCGCTCTGGGGGCAAAAGTGAAAGTGCACTAATTTTAACGTTCTTTTACTAATTTCGTGAAAATAATGATAAAAAGGGGGATGGTTAATCATGCATCATGTGATAGCGTTGATAGCCGAAAGACAAGGGAGTACATGCACTAATTGGCCGTTGGCTTAATTGCCGAGTGTTATGTGCCTTATGTCCAAGGCTTGATGCAAAACTACCATCGAGCCGGAGGTCTCACTGGAAGCAGTCTCTCTATTCCTAAGAGGTAGATGTAAGGCTGTCTACATCTTACCCTCCTCAGACCCCACCTTAATTTTGCTATTGGTGGGATTTACTAAGTATGATGATGATGATGTTAACATGGCATTGAAATTGGATAGGCTATAGAGCGTTCATGGACATCTTATATTGCCAATGACAATCTTGTCATTCTTGTGTGAAATGAGATACATACATGGCATATCCTGTTTGGGAAAAGAATAGGCTTTTTGTAATTACTTATGTATTTTCTTATCTTCCAAGTTTTGGTAATATGTTTGGCAACTCGAGGTCTTGATTATTAATTCTTATACAACCCCACCCAATCCTTGACTATATTGATCAAAAGCTACAAATGTAAGATATGGTAAATTATAATCCTAAAACATAATTTGGCATATATTATGCTATATAATAATTAGGAACTTTTGGTGGTTACTAGTGTCAAATAGTTTGACTAATTTGTTTATTAGTGGTTTTAGAAAAAAGGAGTACTCTTTGCTACCATTTAGCAGCATTTATATTAGGTTCTTAATTCACCATTCTCCATCAACAATTATTTATTACTTAGAAAATAAATAAAGTAAAAAAATTAACACTCATTTACATTTGCAACGTTACGCAGTGTTATGGTGCATGGTGCATTCCTTGGTTTGAAAGTGCTTTGACCTTAGTCCTCTGAAGATGTTCGTGGACTTCTAAAAGCTAAAACTAGAGTCCTGTCCCTGATCCTTTTGTATTTCTTGAAAACGAGTTGCTGTAAGTAAACGGTCACTTATCAGTTTAGAAACCCAGAATGGGTTGTGGTTCATAATAGACATCATAATTGAATACTGATATCAGTCAGGACACCCGTCGCAACACGCGAGCATTCTCACTATTAAATATTACGTACTCTCCAAATATTTCAATTTGTTGTACTTTTCTTTTAATCATTTTATCTTTTGAAGTTTATAAAAGTGTTTGAATTTAGTCATTTGCTCATCTCTTATCCTTTTAAATTGGTTTTCTTGCCGAATTCGGTCAATTCTAGGTTATTTTTTAAAGGAAAACTAGTTGTAGGACCCGTGTGAACACACGGGTAAGTTTAATAACGATCGAAATCAAACACTAAAAAACATATTATAATATATCATTTAAATTGTTTGCGTTTAGTTACATATCTTTATAAAACAATGTTAAAGCATAAAAGCGATGTATACCAAGCTCTCTTCGGTGCATTCGGGTCTTTGTTTTTTTCTTGGGCTTTCTCTTCTTGGACACATCATCTTCACCCCTTTTGGTTCTTTTCCGACTTGAAACAACCCTTAGAGAAGTAGTAGGTTCTTTCTTTGGGTGTTGCTTGTTTCTGTTTCCAAATAACAGGTCTTTGATAATTCTTTTCTTAATCTGCCATCGGTTCACCGGAAGGTTATCAAAAGAATGCCCATTGACCTTCCCACAGCCTCCTTTGGGAACAAACAATGTTTTAAAATAATATTATTTAAAAAAATATAAATTTGAATTAGTTTATTTTAATTAGTTATTTACTAACTTGACATGTTATGTATAAAACATAGTTCAAACATAGTTAAAAAAAAATAAACAAAGGTCACATGATAAAAGGATTGTCTCACACGCTTGGTAAAACCAACTAATCCTCAATCAAGATTTTTGTATACGATCTCGCCACGAGCCTTGTTGCAATGTACGAACCTGTAGCAACAAAATCCTCGTCATCGTCAAAAAAATGATCACATGAGAACTTTATGATCAATGGTTACAACTTACATATCTACAGTATGGCAATGTAGATAGGTGCAAAATAGTATGCGTCTTACTCTTTCTTATATAGTATGCGTCTAATGCACACTAAAACTGGAATTAAAATTACAATATTACTATGTATCACTAACCACGAAGTGGTCTATACTACGACATATATTATTATTATTACACATATATATTATATTTTTTTTCACATATTATATATATATTATTATATTATTATTACTATTTCCTCCATCACCTTCACTGATATGGGTTCATCCAGAACTCCATATTACGCTCGTCGTACTTCCAGACTAGTCGTTCTCCAACCTGTCTCATCCTCTCGCTACTTTCTAAAATCTCTTCTTCGAAAGTTCGGAGTTCTTGCACATTTTCTGCACTCATTGAGGGTGCAGGTGCTGGTACTGGGTCTGGGTACTGGGGCATGAGTTCCTCCTGAGGGTATGGATTCTCTAAGATCTCCCTAATGTATTCATCATTATCATAGTAGGGATCTAGAGGGTCCAGACCTGGGTAAGCTGTTAAGTTTGACATGGGTTCATCTGTTAGGTGGTAGCGTTGCACATAATCCCTATGATCATCGAACCATGGATCGTAATCTGGGTCTAAGGGATTGGGTGCTGGTACCCTAGGTATCTCCTCTAGGTTGAAATCATGCATCTGGACTTGGTTTTCTGGGTTATTTTCTATCTCCATTGGCTGCATGGGAAACAAGGGTAATGGTTGAGGGGCTACTAGTTGCTCCAGGTTTGGGTCGGCAGCTGTGGTTGCTAGGATATGAAAATTGACTAAGCTTCTATTAAGCATATCCTGTGTATGGGCATCTGTCTCTCGCTTAGCGGCTGTCAGGACTCGCTGCTGTTGCAACTTTTTCATTCTTTTCCTACGCTCGTGTGCTCCCTTACTGAACCATCCTCTCTTATTTTGAGGGAATGGCTCTTCAGACTGAGCCTTAAACACAAACATCCCTTCTTCATTGTCAGCTGAATACCCAGAGAGGGCAGGCTGTGAAGAGGTACCTTCACTCCTAGGTGATCCGGATAACTGACGATAAGCGTCGGAGGGTCCTTGATCACTCATACTGTAAACTTACAAATAGTCAAATAACACACAACAATAAAATACAGATATGCACGTATTTACATAATTAATTTCCTAACAATTTGAATAATATCTTGGAGTCAGCAGAACACTTCTGTGGCTGAATCAGTGGCTTAGCTCTGATACCACCTTCTGTCGCAACCCCCGTCCCCTATATGTCCCGGGTACGGGCGGCCGCGAGACCAGTTTCGGTGGTATCTGTGTTTATCATTTTTTGGCAGCGGAAATTTCATCAGGACCGTAGTTAGGAAATATTTATCAGAGTAAATACCACGCTTTTATAATATTAAACATGTTGGGATAAAACCCAAGTTTTCATTACAAACATTTTCATAGGGAAAATCCCTATTTTATTGAATAAAACATCTTCTTTTATTTAGGTAACTTTTATAGCCACTTTTTCCAAGCCTTCAGTGCTGTCCAGCTGGCTGCTAGTTGGCTTTTACATTTTGTTACCTGAAACGCGTTTTAGAAACATTTTGTCAGTGGGAAATACTGGTGAGTGAATCCCAATTTAACCAAGTAGAGTTTTATCCTTTAACAGTATTGAGAGCGATTACAATGTTTATTTCTACACAATTACTCATTCAGTACTGTCAATCCTGACTGGTGGGTCATATTACACATTGGCTAACTCTTTGTTCAATGGTAACGTGTTCCACATTTTGTATACAAAACCCCAACATACCGGCAGTAATTGGAGAACTACAAAGACTCAATCACTGCTTAATCACATTATAAAATATTTAAGGTTTTGTAAAAACTGTTTACAAAAAGGAGATTACTCACATTGCTGTCTTAGATTTCCTTTAAGGGTTTCCTGGTAATTATCTATTAATTACACAAATGTACATGTGTTAGTATAATAACCCAATATTTACATTAGCAATACCCTCCCCGAGACGGCATTCCAATGACAATGTCGGGCAGAACCACGACAGCCATTACGGAACCCTGGATCAATCGGGCAGCGTATCTAATACGTAACCGGGGTTATAATACTTACAACGGGGCAGAACTTCGTTATTTTAGGGGGTATTATGCCCGAGAATAGCTTATACTATATGTAATTTCGAGAGAGAAAGAAATGTGAGCGAGTTCGATTGTTCTGCCGAAGTCTGCTATTTATAGAGCTGATACTGGTCTTCCTCGCACCCCGCGTAGCATTCCTCCTGGGCTTACGCGCCCCGCGAGGCCAGCTAGGGTAGGCCCTAGCTTGGCTGACTCGCCACTAGGCTTGACACGAGTGGTGACACGTGGCGGCTCAGGGGCTCGCCCTGACTCCTTGTTGTCGCGGCCCGCGTAGGTGGTAGCCAAGGGCTACGCGCCCCGTGAGAAACCAATAAAATTTGTTTTTTATTTAATTTCAATAAAAATAAAGGTATTCAGGGCCCGTTTTCACATAAGGGGTATAATTTAGGACATGTAGGGATATTTTAGAATATATTTTGGGGTGTTGGAATATAATTTGGAGGGTTGTTATACATTTCGTTTTAATTTTTGTTAAAAACAAGGTTATACTCAAAATAAAGTATTTATTTGGTGTTATAAAACGGTACGATGATCAACTAAGTCGTTCTAATGGTTTGACTTTCTAAAAAAATGCTTTATTTTCAAATCACGTTTGTTTTACTTTATCATTTGCTTGGTTTCGACACAACGCTCGATATAAAAAAAAACTAGTTTCGATTATGTTTTATCACATACAGGTTATATCCACACCCAAGGCTATTTCTTTCTAACGCATAGTATCTCCTATGCCTTTTTGTTCAAGGTTTTGTATAATAATAATGTTTATTAATAATTTATTTAAAGATATTTGAAAAGTGTTTGCTGGTACTAAATACTATGACACCACGGTCCGACGCTTTTAGTGGTAACAAGCTTGCACGAATGACGAACCAATCTTTTACACTGTTTTCTCGCATTTTTTAAAATTACAACACATTTGTGGGCTTTAGTATCTGTGTTATTTGAAAAATGATGACTTGAACTTCATCTTATATTTATTTATTTAGGAACATTTGTTAACATGGCATTCACGCCCCGTTTGCGGTATGCGCATATAATGTATATATGTGTGGGCGCTCTGGGGGCAAAAGTGAAAGTGCACTAATTTTAACGTTCTTTTACTAATTTCGTGAAAATAATGATAAAAAGGGGGATGGTTAATCATGCATCATGTGGTAGCGTTGATAGCCGAAAGACAAGGGAGTACATGCACTAATTGGCCGTTGGCTTAATTGCCCAGTGTTATGTGCCTTATGTCCAAGGCTTGATGCAAAACTACCATCGAGCCGGAGGTCTCACTGGAAGCAGTCTCTCTATTCCTAAGAGGTAGATGTAAGGCTGTCTACATCTTACCCTCCTCAGACCCCACCTTAACTTTGCTATTGGTGGGATTTACTAAGTATGATGATGATGATGTTAACATGGCATTGAAATTGGATAGGCTATAGAGTGTTCATGGACATCTTATATTGCCAATGACAATCTTGTCATTCTTGTGTGAAATGAGATACATACATGGCATATCCTGTTTGGGAAAAGAATAGGCTTTTTGTAATTACTTATGTATTTTCTTATCTTCCAAGTTTTGGTATTATGTTTGGCAACTCGAGGTCTTGATTATTAATTCTTATACAACCCCACCCAATCCTTGACTATATTGATCAAAAGCTACAAATGTAAGATATGGTAAATTATAATCCTAAAACATAATTTGGCATATATTATGCTATATAATAATTAGGAACTTTTGGTGGTTACTAGTGTCAAATAGTTTGACTAATTTGTTTATTAGTGGTTTTAGAAAAAAGGAGTACTCTTTGCTACCATTTAGCAGCATTTATATTAGGTTCTTAATTCACCATTCTCCATCAACAATTATTTATTACTTAGAAAATAAATAAAGTAAAAAAATTAACACTCATTTACATTTGCAACGTTACGCAGTGTTATGGTGCATGGTGCATGGTGCATTCCTTGGTTTGAAAGTGCTTTGACCTTAGTCCTCTGAAGATGTTCGTGGACTTCTAAAAGCTAAAACTAGAGTCCTGTCCCTGATCCTTTTGTATTTCTTGAAAACGAGTTGCTGTAAGTAAACGGTCACTTATCAGTTTAGAAACCCAGAATGGGTTGTGGTTCATAATAGACATCCTAATTGAATACTGATATCAGTCAGGACACCCGCCGCAACACGCGAGCATTCTCACTATTAAATATTACGTACTCTCCAAATATTTCAATTTGTTGTACTTTTCTTTTAATCATTTTATCTTTTGAAGTTTATAAAAGTGTTTGAATTTAGTCATTTGCTCATCTCTTATCCCTTTAAATTGGTTTTCTTGCCGAATTCGGTCAATTCTAGGTTATTTTTTAAAGGAAAACTAGTTGTAGGACCCGTGTGAACACACGGGTAAGTTTAATAACGATCGAAATCAAACACTAAAAAACAGATTATAATATATCATTTAAATTGTTTGCGTTTAGTTACATATCTTTATAAAACAATGTTAAAGCATAAAAGCGATGTATACCAAGCTCTCTTCGGTGCATTCGGGTCTTTGTTTTTTTCTTGGGCTTTCTCTTCTTGGACACATCATCTTCACCCCTTTTGGTTCTTTTCCGACTTGAAACAACCCTTAGAGAAGTAGTAGGTTCTTTCTTTGAGTATTGCTTGTTTCTGTTTCCAAATAACAGGTCTTTGATAATTCTTTTCTTAATCTGCCATCGGTTCACCGGAAGGTTATCAAAAGAATGCCCATTGACCTTCCCACAGCCTCCTTTGGGAACAAACAATGTTTTAAAATAATATTATTTAAAAAAATATAAATTTGAATTAGTTTATTTTAATTAGTTATTTACTAACTTGACATGTTATGTATAAAACATAGTTCAAACATAGTTAAAAAAAATAAACAAAGGTCACATGATAAAAGGATTGTCTCACACGCTTGGTAAAACCAACTAATCCTCAATCAAGATTTTTGTATACGATCTCGCCACGAGCCTTGTTGCAATGTACGAACCTGTAGCAACAAAATCCTCGTCATCGTCAAAAAAATGATCACATGAGAACTTTATGATCAATGGTTACAACTTACATATCTACAGTATGGCAATGTAGATAGGTGCAAAATAGTATGCGTCTTACTCTTTCTTATATAGTATGCGTCTAATGCACACTAAAACTGGAATTAAAATTACAATATTACTATGTATCACTAACCACGAAGTGGTCTATACTACGACATATATTATTATTATTATTACACATATATATTGTATTTTTTTTCACATATTATATATATATTATTATTACTATTTCCTCCATCACCTTCACTGATATGGGTTCATCCAGAACTCCATATTACGCTCGTCGTACTTCCAGACTAGTCGTTCTCCAACCTGTCTCATCCTCTCGCTACTTTCTAAAATCTCTTCTTCAAAAGTTCGGAGTTCTTGCACATTTTCTGCACTCATTGGGGGTGCAGGTGCTGGTACTGGGTCTGGGTACTGGGGCATGAGTTCCTCCTGAGGGTATGGATTCTCTAAGATCTCCCTAATGTATTCATCATTATCATAGTAGGGATCTAGAGGGTCCAGACCTGGGTAAGCTGTTAAGTTTGACATGGGTTCATCTGTTAGGTGGTAGCGTTGCACATAATCCCTATGATCATCGAACCATGGATCGTAATCTGGGTCTAAGGGATTGGGTGCTGGTACCCTAGGTATCTCCTCTAGGTTGAAATCATGCATCTGGACTTGGTTTTCTGGGTTATTTTCTATCTCCATTGGCTGCATGGGAAACAAGGGTAATGGTTGAGGGGCTACTAGTTGCTCCAGGTTTGGGTCGGTAGCTGTGGTTGCTAGGATATGAAAATTGACTAAGCTTCTATTAAGCATATCCTGTGTATGGGCATCTGTCTCTCGCTTAGCGGCTGCCAGGACTCGCTGCTGTTGCAACTTTTTCATTCTTTTCCTACGCTCGTGTGCTCCCTTACTGAACCATCCTCTTTTTTTTTTGAGGGAATGGCTCTTCAGACTGAGCCTTAAACACAAACATCCCTTCTTCATTGTCAGCTGAATACCCAGAGAGGGCAGGCTGTGAAGAGGTACCTTCACTCCTAGGTGATCCGGATAACTGACGATAAGCGTCGGAGGGTCCTTGATCACTCATACTGTAAACTTACAAATAGTCAAATAACACACAACAATAAAATACAGATATGCACGTATTTACATAATTAATTTCCTAACAATTTGAATAATATCTTGAAGTCAGCAGAACACTTCTGTGGCTGAATCAGTGGCTTAGCTCTGATACCACCTTCTGTCGCAACCCCCGTCCCCTATCTGTCCCGGGTACGGGCGGCCGCGAGACCAGTTTCGGTGGTATCTGTGTTTATCATTTTTTGGCAGTGGAAATTTCATCAGGACCGTAGTTAGGAAATATTTATCAGAGTAAATACCACGCTTTTATAATATTAAACATGTTGGGATAAAACCCAAGTTTTCATTACAAACATTTTCATAGGGAAAATCCCTAGTTTATTGAATAAAACATCTTCTTTTATTTAGGTAACTTTTATAGCCACTTTTTCCAAGCCTTCAGTGCTGTCCAGCTGGCTGCTAGTTGGCTTTTACATTTTGTTACCTGAAACGCGTTTTAGAAACATTTTGTCAGTGGGAAATACTGGTGAGTGAATCCCAATTTAACCAAGTAGAGTTTTATCCTTTAACAGTATTGAGAGCAATTACAATGTTTATTTCTACACAATTACTCATTCAGTACTGTCAATCCTGACTGGTGGGTCATATTACACATTGGCTAACTCTTTGTTCAATGGTAACGTGTTCCACATTTTGTATACAAAACCCCAACATACCGGCAGTAATTGGAGAACTACAAAGACTCAATCAC
Organism: Helianthus tuberosus; assembly: GCA_030545235.1. Classification (NCBI taxonomy): domain Eukaryota; kingdom Viridiplantae; phylum Streptophyta; class Magnoliopsida; order Asterales; family Asteraceae; genus Helianthus; species Helianthus tuberosus. The sequence goes on from JARYGA010038831.1 coordinate 26,712, forward strand.
TGCTTAATCACATTATAAAATATTTAAGGTTTTGTAAAAACTGTTTACAAAAAGGAGATTACTCACATTGCTGTCTTAGATTTCCTTTAAGGGTTTCCTGGTAATTATCTATTAATTACACAAATGTACATGTGTTAGTATAATAACCCAATATTTACATTAGCAATACCCTCCCCGAGACGGCATTCCAATGACAATGTCGGGCAGAACCACGACAGCCATTACGGAACCCTGGATCAATCGGGCAGCGTATCTAATACGTAACCGGGGTTATCATACTTACAACGGAGCAGAACTTCGTTATTTTAGGGGGTATTATGCCCGAGAATAGCTTATACTATATGTAATTTCGAGAGAGAAAGAAATGTGAGCGAGTTCGATTGTTCTGCCGAAGTCTGCTATTTATAGAGCTGATACTGGTCTTCATCGCGCCCCGCGTAGCATTCCTCCTGGGCTTACGCGCCCCGCGAGGCCAGCTAGGGTAGGCCCTAGCTTGGCTGACTCGCCACTAGGCTTGACACGAGTGGTGACACGTGGCGGCTCAGGGGCTCGCCCTGACTCCTTGTTGTCACGGCCCGCGTAGGTGGTAGCCAAGGGCTACGCGCCCCGTGAGAAACCAAAAAAATTTGTTTTTTATTTAATTTCAATAAAAATAAAGGTATTCAGGGTCCGTTTTCACATAAGGGGTATAATTTAGGACATATAGGGATATTTTAGAATATATTTTGGGGTGTTGGAATATAATTTGGAGGGTTGTTATACATTTCGTTTTAATTTTTGTTAAAAACAAGGTTATACTCAAAATAAAGTATTTATTTGGTGTTATAAAACGGTACGATGATCAACTAAGTCGTTCTAATGGTTTGACTTTCTAAAAAAATGCTTTATTTTCAAATCACGTTTGTTTTACTTTATCATTTGCTTGGTTTCGACGCAACGCTCGATATAAAAAAAACTAGTTTCGATTATGTTTTATCACATACAGGTTATATCCACACCCAAGGCTATTTCTTTCTAACGCATAGTATCTCCTATGCCTTTTTGTTCAAGGTTTTGTATAATAATAATGTTTATTAATAATTTATTTAAAGATATTTGAAAAGTGTTTGCTGGTACTAAATACTATGACACCACGGTCCGACGCTTTTAGTGGTAACAAGCTTGCACGAATGACGAACCAATCTTTTACACTGTTTTCTCGCATTTTTTAAAATTACAACACATTTGTGGGCTTTAGTATCTGTGTTATTTGAAAAATGATGACTTGAACTTCATCTTATATTTATTTATTTAGGAACATTTGTTAACATGGCATTCACGCCCCGTTTGCGGTATGCGCATATAATGTATATATGTGTGGGCGCTCTGGGGGCAAAAGTGAAAGTGCACTAATTTTAACGTTCTTTTACTAATTTCGTGAAAATAATGATAAAAAGGGGGATGGTTAATCATGCATCATGTGGTAGCGTTGATAGCCGAAAGACAAGGGAGTACATGCACTAATTGGCCGTTGGCTTAATTGCCGAGTGTTATGTGCCTTATGTCCAAGGCTTGATGCAAAACTACCATCGAGCCGGAGGTCTCACTGGAAGCAGTCTCTCTATTCCTAAGAGGTAGATGTAAGGCTGTCTACATCTTACCCTCCTCAGACCCCACCTTAACTTTGCTATTGGTGGGATTTACTAAGTATGATGATGATGATGTTAACATGGCATTGAAATTGGATAGGCTATAGAGCGTTCATGGACATCTTATATTGCCAATGACAATCTTGTCATTCTTGTGTGAAATGAGATACATACATGGCATATCCTGTTTGGGAAAAGAATAGGCTTTTTGTAATTACTTATGTATTTTCTTATCTTCCAAGTTTTGGTATTATGTTTGGCAACTCGAGGTCTTGATTATTAATTCTTATACAACCCCACCCAATCCTTGACTATATTGATTAAAAGCTACAAATGTAAGATATGGTAAATTATAATCCTAAAACATAATTTGGCATATATTATGCTATATAATAATTAGGAACTTTTGGTGGTTACTAGTGTCAAATAGTTTGACTAATTTGTTTATTAGTGGTTTTAGAAAAAAGGAGTACTCTTTGCTACCATTTAGCAGCATTTATATTAGGTTCTTAATTCACCATTCTCCATCAACAATTATTTATTACTTAGAAAATAAATAAAGTAAAAAAATTAACACTCATTTACATTTGCAACGTTACGCAGTGTTATGGTGCATGGTGCATTCCTTGGTTTGAAAGTGCTTTGACCTTAGTCCTCTGAAGATGTTCGTGGACTTCTAAAAGCTAAAACTAGAGTCCTGTCCCTGATCCTTTTGTATTTCTTGAAAACGAGTTGCTGTAAGTAAACGGTCACTTATCAGTTTAGAAACCCAGAATGGGTTGTGGTTCATAATAGACATCATAATTGAATACTGATATCAGTCAGGACACCCGCCGCAACACGCGAGCATTCTCACTATTAAATATTACGTACTCTCCAAATATTTCAATTTGTTGTACTTTTCTTTTAATCATTTTATCTTTTGAAGTTTATAAAAGTGTTTGAATTTAGTCATTTGCTCATCTCTTATCCTTTTAAATTGGTTTTCTTGCCGAATTCGGTCAATTCTAGGTTATTTTTTAAAGGAAAACTAGTTGTAGGACCCGTGTGAACACACGGGTAAGTTTAATAACGATCGAAATCAAACACTAAAAAACAGATTATAATATATCATTTAAATTGTTTGCGTTTAGTTACATATCTTTATAAAACAATGTTAAAGCATAAAAGCGATGTATACCAAGCTCTCTTCAGTGCATTCGGGTCTTTGTTTTTTTCTTGGGCTTTCTCTTCTTGGACACATCATCTTCACCCCTTTTGGTTCTTTTCCGACTTGAAACAACCCTTAGAGAAGTAGTAGGTTCTTTCTTTGAGTGTTGCTTGTTTCTGTTTCCAAATAACAGGTCTTTGATAATTCTTTTCTTAATCTGCCATCGGTTCACCGGAAGGTTATCAAAAGAATGCCCATTGACCTTCCCACAGCCTCCTTTGGGAACAAACAATGTTTTAAAATAATATTATTTAAAAAAATATAAATTTGAATTAGTTTATTTTAATTAGTTATTTACTAACTTGACATGTTATGTATAAAACATAGTTCAAACATAGTTAAAAAAAATAAACAAAGGTCACATGATAAAAGGATTGTCTCACACGCTTGGTAAAACCAACTAATCCTCAATCAAGATTTTTGTATACGATCTCGCCACGAGCCTTGTTGCAATGTACGAACCTGTAGCAACAAAATCCTCGTCATCGTCAAAAAAATGATCACATGAGAACTTTTTGATCAATGGTTACAACTTACATATCTACAGTATGGCAATGTAGATAGGTGCAAAATAAATGGGTGGGGTAACAGGTTGAAACCGATCAGTATGACAAATGCTATAATCAATACTTTAGTCCGCTTTTTAAATTTTTGAAATAACAAAATAATTATAATCAAATGCAAACATTTGACAGAATAAATACGCTATTTTGTGTTTAAATACGCTATTAAGATACCTCTTTCTTGCTGCTTTGTAGCATTATTTATAAAATTAAGTATTTCAGCAGATGACGATCTTTTTGTATAAGATTCTGAGTTGTTCCCGTTTCCTTTGAGATGCTACCCTATTAAACAAAAGAAAAATTATACCAATCGACTGTTTTGGGTTAAAACAGTGTTTTGAAACCACTGTTTTAGGTTAAAACAGTGTTTTGAAACCACTTTTGGGTTAAAACAGTGTTTGAAACCACTGGTGGGTTAAAACGGTGTTTTGAAACCACTGGTGGGTTAAAACAGTGGTTTCAAACACTGTTTTAGTTGTTTAAATTGCATTCAACTCACCTGAAGGTTCCTCACTTGAAAAGCAAAGCTATGGGGATAAATACGGCAACCCCTAAATGTTGTTCAATTGACCATGCCTCTATACCTGATCATGAATAACAATTCCACAATTAAATATCAACATTTTAAATCCAACACGGATATCAAACCCAGTAGCATCCGAGAATGTGTGTGTATATATATATATATATAAAGAACAATTCTAATTTAGAGACAGTACAATCGCCTCAAAACTCCAAGTCATTTCTAAATAACCAGTTATCTTGCAAGCAGTGGCGGAACCAGAACATTAACTCAGGGGTATCCCAAATTTTTTTTTACCGTGCAATCATACAATACTAAAAAAACGATAATAAATAAATAAAGTAAAACAAATACCTAATAGATTTGTCCTCTTTTTTTTCATAGCTTGAAATCTTTACATCACATCGTCGTCTTTTACTTTATGTAAAAAATCTTTCTCGACAGCACAAACCATAGAAAACAAACTCGAGTTTTACGATCAACATACAAAATTAGAAAAGTATAAACATACAAAACTACCAAGAATAACTAATAAAACAATCAAACAATTCAAGAACTCAAGAATAAAAGAAATAAACTCAAGAAGAAAAGAAATAAACTCACAAGTCACAATTCGAACGATTTTGAAAGGAAAATTGTTAATCAACATTTCTGAATACATACCTTTTAATATAGTGTTACTCTCAAATAAAGTAGCAAAATAAAAATAATTTAATTAAAAGATCCAAATATAATTTTATTTACTAAATTTTAAAACATATGTTACTTATATTTTTTTTTATTAATGGGTGTACAAAACATTAAAATGTTATCAAACTAGTTTTTGCCCCGCCCGCGTTGCGGGGCAATAAGCCGAATATTTCTCTCTCATAACATGTATGTCTGTACAGAGGGGAAAATCGTAAATTATATTTTGAACCGAAGGCGAATTATAATTTTAAACTGAGAGCAAAATCATAATTTTGAGCTAGGGGAAAAACTTAATTTTATTTTGAACTGTGGGCAAAAACGTAATTTTGAGCTGAGGGCATAATCATAATTTTGAGCTAGAGGAAAAAACAACATTTTATTTTGAACTGGGTGAAAAAACGTAATTTTAAATGGAGGGCGAAACCGTAATTTGAAACTGGGAACAAAATTAAAAGTGAGTTTTTGAACCGAGGGCAAAAGCGTAATTTTGAGCTAGGGGCAAACTTATAATTTTATTTGGCACCATTCCCCTAACTTACAAATGTATATGTAGGAAATTTGAGCTGGGGGCAAAAACGTAATTTTAAACAAAGGACGAAAGCGTAATTTTAAATTGGAAATAAAATTAAATTAAAAAACGATGGTCCAATAGGGAAGTGCTAGGCAAGCTGCCTGGCACTATTCCCCTAACTTACAAATGTATACGTAGGAAATAGTTATCTATAAAACTTTAAATGTTATTTAATAAAATGTCCTTTGCTGTTAAAAAAACAACGTAAAAAAAAAAGCTTTACAATTAATTAAATAAAATAAAACATTAAATATTAAATAAAGTTTGACTGAGAAAGTTACTTTTTACTTTTTGCAGACCCTTTTTCTTTTTCATTCCTTCAATGTTTATATTATATTGTAATGTAATTAATTAATACATAGCTGTAGCCTACATCTTCTTCATCAGTTCTTTAAGTACGCTGCTGCAACTTCCGGTTAACCAGAAAATTTTTGTTTTTGTCGAGCTGAAAATTTCATTTCATGGCGTGGTGATAACACAGTCTTAGGGGTATCCTTTTATTATTTTAGGGGTATCGTTCGTATAAGAACGAAAAAAAATATATAAAAAATACACTACCAATACCGACTTGAGCCGTAGCCCGTGCTATGGCTAACAAAGCACTGGTTCCGCCCCTGCTTGCAAGAGTTTACTCGTCGTGACTTTGACACATTCTCATATGAATCGAGTCGGTTTGTATAAAAAAATTATATATAATGGGTAATTTTGAGTCGTTTACTAATGCATAAAACATCCTATATCATTTCATTATATCATGTAACCATTATAATTGTATCACTTGTTTACCAAAACTACAGGAAAGAAATGTTTCATGTTGACCTGACCCGAATACTTCCGTATGTACCAGAAAAATAACTGTTTTGACTCGAATCCATATTAATGTGTTACCTAGCCCTCCACCCATTTGATGGTTACAAAACTATGACAGATAGATCCTGCAAAACCGGATGTTCTACTCAACTAACCTTTAATTAGTAAAGCCATGTATGCGGGCGGGGACATTGAATATTTTTACAGCTGGCGGGAGCTTTAAAGACAAAAATGACCGATCATATGTTGAATAACATCCACCCTGTCTGTATGCAGGTTGTGACTTTTCACCTGCATCATAAACGCAAATGATCATCTTTAAGTTATACTATTTTGTGCTTAGAAACTGGATTATTTGCAAACAATCAAGTCAAAAATTAACCTGCACAGTTCCATATGAGATATGACAATGAAAAATATACCAGCTCTTAGTGTTCACCTCATCTTGCACCAAATCCATCATCAGACCAAACGACGTTGCATCCTCGTTAAGGATAAAGTGCCTCGCAACAGGTTCAAGTCCATACACTCTAGCAGGCTTAGATTTACGGTCCCCTTACAACATGATACGCCTCTTTCGAATACGGTCAAAAAAATAGAACCAGGTATAAACCATATCTAGACAACAGTTGACGAAAAAACTTCCAAACCGGTCGAAAACTCAATCAGGACAGATTTCACTTTACAATTCATGATTACCTATTTGCAAATCTGACAAAACCACATTCTTTTCCTACAAATATTACGTCCACCAACAAAGATCTATATAACATTTTTAATAATAAATAAAACTGGATTAGGATGCTAATCGATCAACAGATGAAACTGGATTGAACGGAGACGCTAACCAACAAAGATCTATATAACATTTTTAATAATAAATAAAACTGGATTAAGATCTATATAACATTTTTAATAATAAATAAAACTGGATTAGGATGCAAATCTGACAAAACCGCATCCTTTACCTGTTGTGTTTGAAGAATCACATCAGCAGATGAAACTGGATTAGGATG
>JARYGA010038832.1:0-45963 GCA_030545235.1 Helianthus tuberosus
CATGCTATATATATATGCATGTAAAAACACCAATCAAACGAATTGGTTAATATATTTTTTAGGTTTGTGTAATATAACGGACACATGTATGCTATACGTATAAGCGAACAATTTAACCAATTTTTCATTTGATTTTTATTTCAAGAGATATGGTTAAGAAAACAATACCATTTTCTTTTTTTTTTTAACCAAAGAAATCATCATTATTTATACTCGGTAGATCTCACCAATAGTAAAGCTAAGTTAGGGTCTGAGGATGGTAAGACGTAGACAACCTTACCTCTACCCGTAGGAATAGAGAAGTTGTTTCCATTGAGACCCCGGCTCGATAGTAGTTTTGTATCAAACTATGGACATAGTGCATTTACCCCCTTCTCTTTCGGCTATCAACGCCACTACATGATGCATCGTTAACCGTCCCTCGCTTTTTAACGTTATTTTCACGAAATTAGGAAAATAACGTTAAAATTAGTGCACTTTCACTTTTGCCTCTCGGGGCCCACACATATACACATTATATGCACATACCGCAAACGAGATGTTTTTAACAAAGAAATGAATAGTTAGTTTTCTTTTGTATGTCCTCGCAATATATATTTTTACTAATAAAATATTTATGTGAATGTTCAGGAGGCCACATTAACCCTGCCGTGACTTTTGGATTATTTCTGGCTCGTAAAGTGTCACTGCCTAGAGCCATCATGTTCATGGTGGCTCAATGTTTAGGAGCCATTTGTGGTGTGGCCTTAGTGAAGGCTTTCCACAAGACTTATTATGACATCTACGGTGGCGGTGCCAACGAGCTAGCCCATGGCTACAATAAAGGCACCGGGTTGGGTGCAGAGATCATCGGCACTTTTGTTCTTGTTTACACCGTTTTCTCCGCCATTGATCCCAAAAGGAACGCTAGAGATTCCCATGTTCCTGTATGTACCCGATTGCTCCTCCATAGTGTGCAATTTTCAAATCTTATTAACTTAGGGGCTGTTTGTTTACCTCTTTCTTAATGGTTCAGACATTTGACTCTGAATGGTTAAGCATTATACTAAGTCTGAATGGTTAAGACCTCAAATCTGAATTGGTCAGACCAGTGGCGGAGCTAGCCCATTAACTCAGGGGTATCCAAAATTTTTTTTACCGTGCAATCACACAATATAAAAAAACGATAATAAATAAATAAGGTAAAACAAATAGCTAACTAACTGGGCCACAATTTCAATCATTATTGTTAATAATTTGGGCAATTGGGCCACTGTTTCAATCGGACTCCTTCATTCTACAAGTTTGGGTTGGTTAGGGGTGTCCTTATATTATTTTAGGGGTATCCTTAGTATAAAACCGAAAATAAATAAATAAATAAATAAAATACACTACGAATACACAGTTGAGCCGTAGCCCGTGCTACGGCTGCTAAAGCATTAGGTCCGCCCATGTGTCAGACATTTGCCTCTGAACGATTAAGCATTCTACTAGATCTTAATGATTCAGACCTCTTACTTGTTACTGGTTTAGCACTTAATGGTTCAGACCTCTTGCTGGTTCAACACTTAACCATTCAGAAGTTGCCAAACTGCCCCTTAGATAAATGAGTTTGTGTGACATATGTGTTGGACCACAGTCCCTAAATTTGTGACCATCATTTTCAGTCGCAAATGCCCAATTTCTAGACATGAATTTGATTATTTGCACAAAATAGGAACACAAACAGCATTGTAAGTGAGAATCGTTATACGCTTTATACCTTAAGCAAACAAGATATAGTGGCATCTGGCACAATCATTCACTTATATAACCATTATAAGTTAGTAATAACTTAGATGAATGAGTTTGTGTGACATATATAGGTGTTGGCACCACTTCCCATTGGGTTTGCTGTGTTCATGGTTCACCTAGCCACTATTCCCTTAACCGGAACCGGTATCAACCCGGCTCGGAGTTTGGGAGCCGCAGTGGTATACAACAAGGAGAAAGCTTGGGATGATCAAGTAAGTTTAAGTTATATTATTTAATGTCCGTTTATCTTCTATCTCGATGTAATTTCATTGGCTAGTAATTCTTTTTTGCAGTGGATATTTTGGGTTGGACCCTTCACCGGTGCCGCCATCGCTGCCTTCTACCACCAGTTCATCTTGAGAGCCGGTGCAGTCAAAGCCCTTGGATCGTTCAGATCAAGCAGTACTCAAGTTTGAGATCATTTCAATATTCGAGATCGGAATAACAATGTTTGTATGTATATGTGGACTTTAGGTTTTAGAATGTATGGTTAAGGAACCATGAAAATGCAATGTGAAAGCCTTTTATTTTCTATCATCAAGACACAAATTAATTAGTGTTATGATTGTAGGACTCCATTCGTGTAAAAATAAATAAAACTTTACTATTAACTTGAATTATAATTGAAATAAAGAAAGTTGAAAAACTATACTGTTACAACTGAAATAAAATGAAAAACAAGAACTGAATTACAAAAGAAAACAGATTCTTGGCTGAGGATCGTGTAAGACACGGGTCCCTTAAAACAAATTTCGTGTCTCCCAGGAGAACACGTTTGTTTCCAGGATACAACAGCCCGAAGCAGTCGTACTGACGGTCTTGACCCCAACCCGAAGTTGTACCGTGATGCTTGAAGATGTAGAAGAATTCAGTAGAGAGAAAGAAGATAGCTGGTGAATTCGGTGTCTTTCTTCAACAGGGTACCACCCTATTTATACTAGGTGGTCATGGATGAAACTGAAAAGGAATTAAATGGGAGAATTAAACTGCATTAAATGTCTTCAATTCACTTTAATTCGTCAATAAATTCTCAGTCAAAAGCATTGACTCGTCAGTTTCAAATGCTGAAAGTGTAACTGCACTGTCATTAACTGCTGGAAGCTTCTGCGCGCACGCGCCATACTAGCTCAACTCCATACGCACCTGTGCGCGTGCGCCACGTCACCTGTGAGCCTCTACAAGCACGCCACACAGCCGTGCCGTTTTGGCTCACTTTGACGCGCCGCGCACGTCACTTCAGTGCCATGCTCCATGCGCGAGTGCGCGCCACCATACCATGTGTACTCGCGCGCGTGCAAAGTGCGTCATCAAAGCGCCACATTGCGCCTCATCGCCCACGCCACGCGCGCGTGTGCGAGTGCGAGTTAGGGTGCTCCGCACCCTTCACGAGTACACTTATTAGTGAGTGCTTCCATGAAACAATAAGGATGGAGAGTTCCCACTTAAATACCCCTTTAAGTTTCATCTCTCCTCTTATGTGGGACAAGGTGCCACTTACCCATTTTTTTCAGCATTCAAGTTTCAAACACCAAACTTTGAGTATCGATATCTCATTCATCTTAGCTCCGTTTTGGACGTGGTTTAGTTCGTTGCGAAGATCTTCCAACATAGAACACAAACCCACAAATAAATACATAAAACCCGCTCATTTTCTTATATTTATTTCTCGTCCAAAATAGAAAAAAATCATTTTCCTATATTTGTGAAAAAATGATATTTTCACAAATTTCCAACAATCCCCCACATGAATAGAAATCGACCTATCAAGTTTCAACGATACACGTTCAACAGTTGAGTATTGCAAGTTAGGTAGGTGTAACCTTTGAACCTTCTTTTGTGAAGCATACTTAGCCTCCTAGGGTCTTGTAGACGCGGTGTCTTTGAACAATCCCCCATTTATGTAGGCGACAATATACATTCACACAATACTCTCCCTAGTTGAGTCAAGTCCTCATGGTTGTGTCCGTTTATGGTCATGGAACACTTTTCTAGTTCTGCGAGAGCTCTAGGATTTGCGCCTCCCCCACAAATCCATTCGAAGAGACCCCACTTCTCTCTAACATAGGTGATTCCTCTGAATCATTAAAAGCATCATGGTTAATTTGGATTTGCACAAAATCCTTAACCTCAACATGCTTAACCTCACTTCATGTCACTGATTGGAATGGACTAGAAAGTATAAAACTCCCTTTATTGAAATTTTGGGGCACCCCCCACACTGACTCCCTTTGGGTTTATGATTAAGTTTGCCTATTGAACCTAGATCTTGGGATCTCCAGTCAAGTAGGTTAGGTTTCCCTCATACTCCTTTCTTCTATGGGCTTTAGTCCCATTCCTCTTGACGACTTATACACCTAATCTTTGCTTAAGCCTTTTGTTAACGGGTCCACAATGTTCTCTTTTGACCTAACATAGTCAACTGAGATAACACCCGTTGAGATAAGTTGTCATACCGTGTTGTGTCTACGTCGAATGTGCCTTGATCTGCCATTGTACATCGCGCTTTGTGCTCTAACAAGCGCAGATTGATTGTCACAATGTATACAGATTGCCGTCAACGGCTTTGGCCATCTTGGAATATCTTCCACAGATTGACGTAGCCACTCCGCCTCTTCCCCGCTTTTATCTAAAGCGACGAATTCGGATTCCATCGTGGATCTAGCTATAACCGTTTGCTTGGAAGACTTCCAAGCTATAGCTGCTCCCGCAAGTGTAAACACATATCCACTTGTCGATCTATGATCTTTTATATCCGATATCCAGTTCGCATCAGTGTATCCTTCGATCACTGCTGGATCACGTGTATAATTCAATCCATAATCTCTCGTGTATCTTATGTATCTGAGCACCCTCGTGATAGCTTTCCAATGTTCCGCGCATGGATTATTGGTGTATCTACTCAACCTGCTCACTGCATACGCTAAGTCGGGTCTAGTACATGTCATTAGACACATGAGACTACCAATGATCCTTGAGTACTCTAACTGAGCAACACTTTCGCCTCTATTCTTCCTTAGGCGTTGGGTATTATCAATTGGAGTTCGAGCTATACTCGTATCGTCCGAATTGAATTTCCCAAGGATCTTGTCCACGTAGTGAGATTGACTTAACACAAGACCATTTTGGGTTCTAGTGATTTTTACTCCAAGAATCACATCCGCGAGACCCATGTCTTTCATGTCAAACCTCATTTTCAACATGTCTTTTGTTGATTTGATCATGTTATCATCACTCCTAATGATAAGCATATCATCTACGTAAATACACAAGATTACATAACCTCTTGGTGTGTCTTTGAAATAAACACACTTGTCGCACTCATTTATTTTGAAACCATTATCAATCATGACATGATCAAACTTTTGGTGCCATTGTTTTGGAGCTTGCTTCAAGCCATACAAAGACTTGGCCAATTTACATACTTTGCCCTCGTTTCCTGGGGTGGAAAAACCCTCGGGTTGTTCCATGTAAATTTCTTCTTCTAAATCGCCATTTAGAAATGCGGTCTTTACATCCATTTGGTGAACTTCCAAATTTCTTAGAGCCGCAATTGCAAGAACCAATCGTATAGAGGTTATTCGCGTTACAGGCGAGTAAGCATCAAAATAGTCTAGACCCTCCTTTTGTCTAAATCCTTTGATTACTAACCTTGCCTTGTATTTATCAATACTTCCGTTAGCTTTCATCTTCCTTTTGAATATCCAACGATATCCAAGTGGTTTACAACCAGGTGGAAGATCTACTAACTCCCAAGTATGATTTTGCAATATAGAATCAATTTCATTCTTAACTGCTTCTTGCCATTGAGGTCCTTCTGTGGAGGTAACCGCTTTGCGGTAGGTATTGGGCTCACCCTCAACCATATAGCTCATGAAGTCTGGACCAAAGGATTTTTCAACCCTTTGTCGTTTACTTCATCTAAGCTCACCCTCCTCGACCTCAGGTCGTTCATGAGTTTCATCTAACCTCGTAGATGAACTCGGACCTGCTTCATCTAACCATGTAGATGAACTTGGACCTGCTTCATCAGCCGCTGTTGATGAAGTCGCATGTGTTTTTCCTAATATAGGAAACACATTTTCAAAATATGAGACAATGTTAGGATTTGCCTCCATGATAGTGTGTTTGTGTATATCGGGATTCTTGGACTCATGTACAAGAAAACACTGTGCACTACTTTGATGTGCATATCCTATGAAAATGCAATCAACCGTTTTGGGTCCTATCCTAAGAGCCTTAGGAGGTGGTACAATGACCTTTGCTAGGCACCCCCACACTTTCAAGTATTTGTACGAAGGCTTCCTTTTTCTCCATAACTCATATGGAGTTTCGTCCCTATTTTTCAAAGGTATCTTGTTCAAAAGATAGTTTGCTGAGAGAATGGCGTCCCCCCCCCCACATTTCTCGGTTCACTCCCGAGCTTATCAACATGGCGTTCATCATTTCTTTCAATGTGCGGTTCTTTTGTCCCGCCACACCATTTGATTGTGGAGAATAAGGAGGTGTACACACTAGTGTACAATGCCATTTTTTTCGCATAAATCTGCAAAAGGTGCAACATATTCACCTCCTCGATCGCTTCTCACAACTTTTATCTTCTTTTTAAGTTGATTCTCAACTTCGTTTTTGTACAAGATAAACTTCTCTATTACTTCGTCTTTACTTTTAAGTAAATACACATAGCAATATTTAGTACAATCATCAATGAACGTGATGAAGTACTTATTTCCTCCACGCGTGGGAACCGCTTTTAAATCATACACACCGGTATGAATTAAATCAAGGGGTTCGGTTATTCGTTCAGCCGATTTAAACGATGATCTCGTAAGTTTGGATTCGACACATGTCTCGCATTTGTAATTGGACTCGATATGGAATGTTGGTATCAAATTTAATTTAATTAAACGTCGTAAAGAATTAAAATTTACATGTCCTAGTCTACCATGCCAAACATTAGAAGACTCAATCATGTAAGTTGAAGAAGAAGTTTCATTCATATTCTTGTTGTTTTTCACAACCATTACAGACATTTTAAACATTCCATTTAGGGCATAGCCCTTTCCAACATACATTCCACGTTTAGAAAGAACAAAATTATCCGATTCAAACACTAGACGAAATCCAAACTTGTTGAGCATCCATCCCGACACGAGATTCTTCCGTATCTCTGGGACATAAAGCACATTGGTCAAAGTAAGCTCCTTGCCCGACGTCATCTTCAGGATGACAGTGCCTTCCCCCTTGATGCTTGATGTAGCTTTATTTCCCATATAAAGCTTTTCTTCACCCGATGCTTCCTTGAATGTAGAGAAAAGAGCCTTGTCTCCACAAACATGGCGGGTTGCACCCGTTTCAACGAACCATCCTTCTGGGTTTTCACCCATCGCGTTGACTTCTTCAATCATAGCCGCTTCCTCGGTTATCATTGCAATCAGAGGCATACCATCCTCATCAACCATATGCGCACGCTCACGCTTCGGTTTCTTACATTGGTTAGCACGGTGCCCCGTCTCGTTACAATTGTAACAAGTACCTTGGAAAGACGCAAGCTTTTTTTTCACAGCCCCCCTTTTCGGTCCAAGGTTGTTAACCTTTGCTTTCCCCTTGTTGTCCTTTTTACCCCGTTTGCCCTTATTGCCCTTTGAGGACTCCCCAACTTCCACCATGTTTGCCTTAGCCGAAGCTTGCAAAATGGTGCCTTTTTGGGCCACCCTGTTGTCCTCTTCTATACGAAGACGGACGCCAAATTCCTCAATCATCATTTCCTTTCGCTTGTGCTTAAGATAATTCTTAAAATCCAACCAAGCAGGAGGAAATTTTTCGATCATGGCTGCCACTTGAAATGTCTCGCTAAGTACCATTCCCCCAGCATGGATGTCATGAAGTATAATTTGTAACTCTTGGACTTGGTTCATAACAGTCTTGTTATCAACCATTTTGTAGTCCAAGAAACGGGCGACAACAAATTTCTTTGTTCCCGCATCCTCCGTTTTGTACTTCTTATCCAAAGACTCCCATAATTCTTTAGAAGTCTTGATATTGTAGTACACATTATACAAGGCATACGAGAGACTGTTGAAAGTACATAGCCTCGACAAATGAAATCCGAGTGCTTCCAAGCCTCTACCGCGCTTTGAGCCTGAGCGTCGGTCTCCCCTTCCGCAGGTTGGGGAGCGGTTTCAGTCAAAAACCTCGCAAGGTTCATGGTGGTCAAGTAGAAAAACATCTTTTGTTGCCACCTTTTGAAGTGGAGACCCGAGAACTTCTCGGGTCGTTCAGCATGATTCGCCACTATGGACGCTCCCACAGTGTTGGCAGGGGTACCGACAACCACGTTGACGTTGGTATTTTCAGTCGACATTCTGAAAAATTCCACAAAACCAAGTTAATAAATCTGTTAGAATAATAAATGTGTTGATTTATTATTGTTTTAACAGAATCGATGAGTAACAAAATCAGCCTCGTAGCTTCTAAGTCCAACTTTGAAGATTACAACAGAAGATCTTAGAACCCAATGACAAAGAAGGAGGAGAAGAACAGAATCTGTTTTGATAAAGTCGCTCCTTTGAATCAAAACAGAGAAAAAAACATGTTTTTTAAAACACAACTGTATGAATTCAAAACTGGTTCGAATTCACAGCAGAATATGTTTGTGATTCTACACGAACGGTGTTTTAAAAAATTTGTTTTAAGATTGTAGGAATCCGTTCGTGTAAAAATAAATAAAACTTTACTATTAACTTGAATTACAACTGAAATAAAGAAAGCTGAAAAACTATACTGTTACAACTGAAATAAAATGAAAAACAAGAACTGAATTACAAAAGAAAACAGGTTCTTGGCTGAGGATCGTGTTAGACACGGGTCCCTTAAAACAAACTTCGTGTCTCCCAGGAGAACACGTTTGTTCCCAGGATACAACAACCCGAAGCAGTCGTATTGCCGGTCTTGACTCCAACCCGAAGGTGTACCTTGATGCTTGAAGATGTAGAAGAATTCAGTAGAGAGAAAGAAGATAGCTGGTGAATTCGGTGTCTTTCTTCAACAGGGTACCACCCTATTTATACTAGCTGGTCATGGATGAAACTGAAAAGGAATTAAATGGGAGAATTAAACTGCATTAAATGTCTTCAATGCACTTTAATTCGTCATTAAATTCTCAATCAAAAGCATTGACTCGTCAGTTTCAAATGCTGAAAGTGTAACTGCACTAGCATTAACTGCTGGATGCTTCTGCGCGCGCGCGGCATTTTCGCTCACCGCCATGCGCGCGTGCGCCATACTAGCTCAACTCCATGTGCACCTGCGCGCACGCGCCACGTCACCTGTGAGTCTCTACAAGCACGCTGTAACAACTCGTATTAAAAAGTCCTAATTATTATTTTAATTGTCCAATAGGAAACCCTAATTGAGATACCCAAGTGATTCTACACAAACCCTAAAATTTTCAGAACAATCGGAATCAGGATCAGGGCCCCTAAAACTCAGGGGGGGTAAACCCTAGTTACGATTATCTAAATAAATTGCTGTCGAAATTGAATTTCACGAAACTGTCAACTCAGCAGGTCTAGTCCCACACGTGGCAACTCTATGGTGATATGTTGTCCCTCGCGTCACGCGACGCCCAGGGCAGTACCCCTCGCGTCACGCGAGGGGGGTCAAAATCTTGCTATAAATAGAAGGCCTTGGGACTTGATTTTGGGCACAGAAACGACGTAAAAATTCCAAATACACACTGAGATATCGTAGAAATACTGTCATAACACACACGAATCACTAATCGACGCCGCAATCAGGGTATTAACTCGATCGCTATTACGATTCATTTTCCGATCGATCAATGTACTCAATGGATGTTTAAGTGCTGCCCACATTAGGGTGATGCTTTGTCATTAGTCGTTAATTCGATGGATGTTTAAGCATAGCACTTTGTCATTCGTTGTGAGGGTTGATCTCGTGAGTTATCGTAAATGCTATATTGATTACTAACCCAGAATTGTGTGCCTGTTATTAAATTTAGGTTAAAAGGCTAATCAGTAGGCTAAACTCTGCTCAAATTAAATCTGCAATGTGAGTCATTCTCTTTTTATCAACTATTTTACAATACCTCAAATTATTTTCAAAAGTTATAATTACAGGGACTAAGTCGTGGATATCTTGAATCACTGGCTAGTGGGGTATTGTGCACATTACTAATTTTCTCCCAGTTAGGTTCATTGACCTACTAGGGATAATCATCACTATTTAGGTTCATTGATCTAATAGTGGTATGACCATCGTCACCATTGTGACAGAGCGCCAGATAAAAAAATAAGATAGAAGCCATTGTAATCGCTCTTATGCTGTAATTAATAACTATGCATCATTTTATATAAATAGAATGATTCACTCAGTATTTCCCGCAGACAAAACCTTTTTCAAACATGTTTCAGGTGATCTGTTATGATCCAGGAAAAGTGTCGTGAAGCACTACAAGCTTAAGAAAGTGGCTCAGGATAAAATAAAGAAACATGTTTTGTAAAATAAAAGATTTCTTCGTGAAATCAAATGATTGTAAATTACCGGGGTTTTATCCCGCGTTGTGAAATAAAATAATCGGGAAATATTTCAGTTTTAAAAAGATCCTGATGAAAACTTCCGTTGTTAAACTCAATTAATTAAATACCACGGGATTTCTGTCCCGCGGCTCCTGAAACGGGTCAAACCGGGTCGGGGGCCGTGACAGAAAAATGTGGTATCAGAGCCACTGATCGAGCCACTGATTTAAGCCAATTAAGTATTTAGAAAATACTTAATTTTTATTAATTGCTATTTTGTGATTATGTGTTTTATTATCTGACTAATTGTGTACAGTATGGGCAGATCTTTATATGCTAGCCAATATAGCAATTAATGTAAATCCTTAAATAATTAGACTCAAAGTTTTAGCACCTTTATTATCTACAGTCTAGAAACCTTATTCAGTAAATAAATAAATTTATAAATAAAACCTAGTGTGTTTTAATTTTAAGTTGTTTTGTAGTTACCCAGTATGAAATAATATTTAAAAGGTTTTCTATAATTTTTTTTTTTATAATTAGTAATGGTGTGTATTTTGCATAACAGCATGGGTGACTTGTCTGACGCCCTTCAGAATTTAAATCTCTATCCAGTAAGAATAGAGGTTTCCAGAGATTTCAATAGGTATATATATCAGCCATAGAAGAACCTATAGAATTCAACGCTTTACCTCTCGAGAAACCCAAACCTAAGAAGATGGAAATTGGGGAAAGCTCTAGGCAAATTGAGGGGTTACCATCTCAGAAAGAGCTAGATTTTATAATGGCAAGCTATAATACTATTAAGCCTGTTAATGAAAATGTTTTTATTCACTCTCTTGAAACACAACTACCAATGAACTTAGAACCAGCTATTCCAAACCCTTCAATCCACTCGCAAATAGACGAATGGTTGACTAATGAAATACAGTTACAAAACAATCCCTATAAGCTTTTTCCTCAGTTCAATCCAGAACCTTTACCAAATCCACCAATGAGTAACGAGAATATGGCTGAACTCCGCCACTTTGGCGAAGAACTAGTGGATGCCGGAAATAGGATCAGGGAAGTAGAAGAACAAATCTCCTGGAAATACGATGAGAGGGAACGCCGTTACTAGAATATCATCTGACAAAGGATAGGGGAATTATGGAACTGTGGTTGTGTAATAGTAATAGTAAAATTAGTATGTGTAAAATAAATAATAAAACGGTTGTATATAGAAGCATGATATAATCTATAAAACAAATAAAATTTTAGAAAATTTACAATTTTGTTTGTATATTCGTTTACGTGATTATGTGCAATTAATTGTGACATTGGATTATTTCTTTTATACTAATTATTTATCTATAAATTAGATATCAGATGGAAAACGCTAATAATGAACCAGTTAATGAGGTTAATCAATCTGAGCAACAACCGGGGGATCAATATATGACTAGGCAGGATATAGAAAATATCGTTGCTCAAGGGATAGCCAATGCTATTCCAAAAATAGTTGCTCAAGGGATAGCCAACGCTATTCCAGCAATCGTTGCTGCTGTTAAAAATCCAATCGAAGCGCAACAAATCGTTCCTAGCAAACGTATTTCTGAAGATAACTTCAGTAATAGCATAAATGGAGGCAATAATCATACTAATCATGAGAATGAACCACGACAAGTTCCGCTCCCTAAGAAAATGAAAGTTGCAACGCCTGGTTGCACTTACAAAGAATTTCTTGCTTGTAAACCCACTGAGTTTGCAAGCAATGAAGGAGCGACCGCGGCACTGCGTTGGTTAGAGAAAACCGAGGCAGTAATTGCCATAAGTAAATGTGCTCAGGATGATCAGGTCATGTACGCGTCAAACCTTTTCAAAGAAGGGGCGCTAGAATGGTGGAATACGGTGTTACAAGCAAAAGGAAGAAGGATGGCGTATGCTATGAACTGGGAAGAATTTAAGAGCTTTGTAGAAAGAAAATTCTGTCCCGAATATGAAAAGGAACAAATGACAAATAAGTTTCTAACCCACCGGATGGTAGATGTAGATTGTCGAGGGTATACTTCTACATTCTTCGAGTATCCTCGAGTGGTACCAACCCTGGCTTCGCCAGAGCCGGTACTTATTTCTCGTTATATTTGGGCATTGATTGCCGAAATCCGTAATATTGTCAAGGCTGCAAAACCTCGCACGATTGATGATGCGGTGGAATTAGCCAATACTCTGACTGACGAACTAGTACGGACAAGAGAAGAAAATAGAAGGAAGGAAGTAGCCCAAAAGATTACCCAAGGATTCCGTCCGGGTAACCATAACAATTTTAAGAAAGGAGGGAATGGGCAATCTTCCACTAACCCATTTTGCAATTCTTGCAAAAGGAAGCATTTTGGAAGATGCAAAGGATATTGCAATTTTTGCAAAATTCCGGGGCATCAAGAAGAAGATTGCAGGAGGAAGAAATTTTCAGTCTGCTACAACTGTGGAGAAACTGGACATCTTAGGCCAGATTGTCCAAAACTGAATAAACCATCTGACAATAAAGCCAAACCTACAGAAGGAGCAAAAAGGAATGTAAAAGCCTTCCAACTGACTACTCAAGAAGCCGAGATGATTCCGGATGTGATAGTCAGTACGTTCTTAGTACACAACGTTTACATAAAAGTATTATTTGACTCTGGTGCAAACCAAAGTTTTAGAAATACTTCATTCTGCCAAACTCTTAAATTACCTTTAACCAGCATTAGGCAAATTTCTACAGTAGAAACGGCAGATGGGAATTCAGTTAAAATAAATAAGATTCTGCAAAACGTAGAAATAGAACTTTTAAGTCATAAATTTTCTGCAACCATATTATCTATGAAATTAGTTGAATTCGATATTGTGTTAAGAATGGATTGGTTAGTAAACAACTATGCTCGAATTATCTGTGATAAGAATTCCATAGAAATTTGTGCACACACTGGAGAAGTAATAATGATTACAGGAAATAAGCCATGTAAACCGGTAAAGTTCATATCAATAATGAAAGTTGCTAATTATGAACGAAAGCAAGGAATAGTATATATGATTTCAGTAATCATTAATACTAAAGATAAAGAACTTAAGAAAATTTATGTAGTTTCAGAATATTCAGATATATTCCCAGAAGAATTACCAGGGTTACTACCAGATAGGGAGGTAGAATTTAGAATTCATCTAATTCCAGGAACTATACCGATAGCCAAGGCACCTTATCGGTTAGTACCCACAGAAATATTAAAACTGAAAAAGCAATTAGATGAATTATTAAGTAAAGGATTTATACAACCTATCTCATCCCCTTAGGGGAGCGCCAGTGTTGTTTGTTAAGAAAAAGAATGGGTCGATGAGAATGTGTGTTGATTATAGGGAATTGAATAAGGTTACCATTAAGAATCGATACCCATTACCTAGAATTGATGATCTATTCGATCAATTCCAGGGAGATAGATATTTTTCTAAGATCGATTTACGTTCCGGATATCATCAATTGAAGGTACAAGAAGAAGACATACCTAAGACTGCCTTCAAAACTAGGTATGGTCATTACGAGTTTACAGTCATGCCCTTTGGGTTAACGAATGCACCTGCAGCATTCATGGACATGATGAATAGGATCTGTAAACCGTATTTGGATAAATTTGTAATTGTCTTCATAGATGATATACTTATTTATTCAAAAAGTCAGGACGAACATTGTCAGCATTTGCATATACTCTTAACTTTGTTAAGAAAAGAAAAGCTTTACGCCAAATTTTCGAAGTGTGAATTTTGGCTGCCAAAAGTACAATTTCTAGGTCATATGGTGAATCATGAAGGTATTCACATAGATCCTGATAAGATAGTAGTAATTACCAAATGAAAGGTTCCGCAATCCGCAATGGAAATTAGAAGTTTTGTAGGTTTAGCTGGATACTATAGACAGTTTATTAATGATTTCTACAAGATAGCTATACCATTAATTAAGTTAATCTGTAAAACAGGAAAGTGAATGGGGACCTAAACAAAGAAGAAGTCTTTAGGATCTTAAAGCATAAATTAACAAATGCCCCAATCCTAGCCTTACCAGAAGGAACAGAAAATTTTAAAATATACAGTGATGCTTTAAAACTAGGATTTAGTTGTGTGTTAATGCAACGCAAGAAGGTAATTGCGTATGCATCAAGGCAATTGAAAAAGCACGAAGAAAACTATACCACTCATGACTTAGAATTAGGAACCATAAATTTTGCCCTTAAGATTAAAGACATTATCTGTATGGAAGTAAGTTTACTGTCTATACGGATCATAAGAATTTAAGACATATATTTGGGCAAAAAGAATTAAACATGAGACAAAGGAGATGGATGAAAATCCTAAGGGACTACGACTGTGATATTTAGTATCATGAAGGAAAGGCTGAAGACGGCTAGAGATCACCAGAAGAATTATACATATAATAGACGAAAGCCGTTGGAGTTTCAAAGTTGGAGACAAAATGCTATTGAAAGTATCTTCTTGGAAAGGAGTTGTTAGATTTGATAAGAAAGGAAAGCTAAATCCAAGGTACGTAGGACCATTTCCAGTGATCTAACGTATAGGATCAGTTGCTTATCATTTACAACTACCAGGAGAATTAACTGGAGTACATGATGTATTTCATGTATCCAATCTCAAGAAATGTCTATCAGACGAATCTTTGGTAGTACCTCTCCAAGATATAAAGGTAAACGAAAAATTTAAAATTTGTAGAGAAACCTCTTCAGATAGAAGACAGA
Source organism: Helianthus tuberosus (assembly GCA_030545235.1). Taxonomy (NCBI): domain Eukaryota; kingdom Viridiplantae; phylum Streptophyta; class Magnoliopsida; order Asterales; family Asteraceae; genus Helianthus; species Helianthus tuberosus. The sequence continues at coordinate 15,071 of JARYGA010038832.1, forward strand.
AAAGTGAAGTTTCTCAAGCACAAACGATTAGTGTTAGTTCAAGTAAAGTGGGATTCAAAGATAGGACCTTAATACACTTGGGAACTGGAATCAGAAATGAAGCGAAAGTATCCTCAATTATTTCAGTAAATCTCGAGGACGAGATTTTTTAAGGTGGGGAGAATGTAACAACTCGTATTAAAAAGTCCTAATTATTATTTTAATTGTCCAATAGGAAACCCTAATTGAGACACCCAAGTGATTCTACACAAACCCTAAAATTTTCAGAACAATCGGAATCAGGATCAGGGCCCCTAAAACTCAGGGGGGGGGGGTAAACCCTAGTTACGATTATCTAAATAAATTGCTGTCGAAATTGAATTTCACGAAACTGTCAACTCAGCAGGTCTAGTCCCACACGTGGCAACTCTATGGTGATATGTTGTCCCTCGCGTCACGCGACGCCCAGGCAGTACCCCTCGCGTCACGCGAGGGGGGTCAAAATCTTGCTATAAATAGAAGGCCTTGGGACTTGATTTTGGGCACAGAAACGACGTAAAAATTCCAAATACACACTGAGATATCGTAGAAATACTGTCATAAAACACACGAATCACTAATCGACGCCGCAATCAGGGTATTAACTCGATCGCTATTACGATTCATTTTCCGATCGATCAATGTACTCAATGGATGTTTAAGTGCTGCCCACATTAGGGTGATGCTTTGTCATTAGTCGTTAATTCGATGGATGTTTAAGCATAGCACTTTGTCATTCGTTGTGAGGGTTGATCTCGTGAGTTATCGTAAATGCTATATTGATTACTAACCCAGAATTGTGTGCCTGTTATTAAATTTAGGTTAAAAGGCTAATCAGTAGGCTAAACTCTGCTCAAATTAAATCTGCAATGTGAGTCATTCTCTTTTTATCAACTATTTTACAATACCTCAAATTATTTTCAAAAGTTATAATTACAGGGACTAAGTCGTGGATATCTTGAATCACTGGTTAGTGGGGTATTGTGCACATTACTAATTTTCTCCCAGTTAGGTTCATTGACCTACTAGGGATAATCATCACTATTTAGGTTCATTGATCTAATAGTGGTATGACCATCGTCACCGTTGTGACTTGTCACCATTGTGACAGAGCGCCAGATAAAAAAATAAGATAGAAGCCATTGTAATCGATCTTATGCTGTAATTAATAATTATGCATCATTTTATATAAATAGAATGATTCACTCAGTATTTCCCGCTGACAAAACCTTTTTCAAACATGTTTCAGGTGATCTGTTATGATCCAGGAAAAGTGCCGTGAAGCACTACAAGCTTAAGAAAGTGGCTCAGGATAAAATAAAGAAACATGTTTTGTAAAATAAAAGATTTCTTCGTGAAATCAAATGATTGTAAATTACCGGGGTTTTATCCTGCGTTGTGAAATAAAATAATCGGGAAATATTTCAGTTTTAAAAAGATCCTGATGAAAACTTCCGCTGTTAAACTCAATTAATTAAATACCATGGGATTTCTGTCCCGCGGCTCCTGAAACGGGTCAAACCGGGTCGGGGGCCGTGACACACGCCACACAGTCGCGCCGTTTTGGCTCACTTTGATGCGTCGCGCACGTCACTTCAGTGCCATGCTCCATGCGCGAGTGTGCGCCACCATGCCATGTGTACTCGCGCGCGTGCAAAGTGCGCCATCAAAGCGCCACATTGCGCCTCCTCGCCCACGTCGCGCGCGCGTGCGATTACGAGTTAGGGTGCTCTGCACCCTTCGCGAGTACACTTAGTGAGTGCTTCCATGAAACAATAAGGATGGAGAGTTCCCATTTAAATAACCCTTTAAGTTTCATCTCTCCTCCTATGTGGGAAAAGGTGCCACTTTCCCATTTTTTTCAGCATTCAAGTTTCAAACACCAAACTTTGAGTATCGATATCTCATTTATCTTAGCTTCGTTTTGGACGTGGTTTAGTTCGTTTATAAGCTCTTCCAACATAGAACACAAACCCACAAATAAATACATAAAACCCACTTATTTTCTTATATTTATTTCTCGTCCAAAATAGAAAAAAATCATTTTCCTATATTTGTGAAAACAGGCTATTTTCACAAATTTCCAACAATGATAGCGTATAAAGTGTTTTTAACGTGTTAAGCTTAGAGAGCAAGGATGCAACATGTGTATTTTAACAAGAGAAATGGGTTAACATAAAGTCGCACAATTATTACACATAATAACTATCTAAATGCCTATGCAACATATGCGTATATGTGTGGTCTAGTGGTTGGAAAGACTTGGGTACTCCTTGGAGACCCAAGTTTAATCCTCACTGGTGTCATATTTGGTGGATAAAGACAATGAAGGCTAGTTCTTTCAGACCCTAGGTCAAGAGTTCAAGCCTGAGCCACCCCGAGTTTTAGTCCACCGTGCGTTACGCCAAAGAGATTCTCTCTTGTGGCGGCGCAAGCCCCTGCCACTAGCAGTGGGTCGTATGGTTTCTCGGGAAACGTCGTTAGCCAAACTCTGACGCCAACGTGGACCTGGTTAAGAGAACATAGTCTGGTCATAGTAGGGTTAGGGCCCTCTGTTTAGAAGGGTGTGAGATCTCTCTTACAACAAGTTAAAAATTCTTACCGTTAAAAAAAACATATGCATATATATAAGGCTCTCACTATTCTCACGTCCCTATATCTTATTCCCACAACCTTTTTCACTCTATCTATCTATATACTATAGAGAAAGATAAAGAAAAGAAGTGTGAGAATATTAACTCATATATAAATATATAATGTTTCTTATGTATGTAATTACACAACATTACATATATTTACACTTGGTTATATATATAATTACACACAAATATACGTACAGTCATCGGCTTTTTTTTTTTCCTTAAAAGTCGTTTTTTATATATATGCTAATTATACTATACTTAAATTTAAATAAAAGAAATCTCATTCTTGTGACATTTTTTTTGGAAGGAGACTTTCTGTACAAGACCGATTGGTCTCCGGGGACAGGTCAAAGACATTCCCCGTCAACCCCGCTTTTCCGGACGCGATGTTCGATCGGGCCCCGGCCGGCGCGCGAGCTGACTTCCGCCTGGAAACCATACTGCCCCCACACGAGTTGCTGGGGTAACAGTTGGGTAAAACCGGGTTGCCCTCAAGACCGCTCCATACCTCGGAAGGAATCGGTCCATCATTGGGACGTCCCCGCACCATATGCCACAAGTTGGAGTCGAACCGGCGACCTCCCAAAGGGAAGAAGCCGGCCTAACCAATTGGGCTAACTATTTAAAAAAATAAAAGTGTAAAATAGTGATTTGAATTAAAAAAAGATTTATTTAAAAAAAAGTCTTTCAATATTGTTCCGTTGTTATGTTTTCTTTTTCATAAATGATCAAGTTTTTAAAATTAAGTGACCTAACATAAACATATATGAAACTTAGTAATTACTTGATTATTTTTTATAATGTTAAAAGTATGTGCTTGTGAAAAAAAAAATGAAATAATAATCAAGATCTGTAATTTTTTTTCATTAAAGTCAACTTGAAAACATAATAACTAGATATTAAGAGTGAATTTTAAGTTTTGTCCTTTATCTTTATATCTAATTTCAATTGGTGTTCTTTGTCTTTAAAATTGATGGGATTTGTACTTTATGCATGATTGTAAAACAAGGTCTACAAGGCCGAGTATTCCCCGAGTAATCGCTCCAATGTAGGTTGTCGATGCGACTTTCTTCAACTCCGCCTAATTACTCGGAATCGATCAAACACGGTCAACCTCGGCTAAAATCAGATCTAGTAGGTTAACTCGGGCCGAGTTTGACTTTAAGAAAAATAAAACATAATTTCTATGCCTATGATATCAAAGAATGAATATCATTTTCACGTATTTTGTTATAAATATTAGTAAATTTATGTTACTTGACATATATTTAATTTCCGAAAACTAATTCCTTTATAATTTAACATGTTTGAGTATTCCCCGAGTACTCTCCGCCTACGCCGAGTACTCTTAACTTCCCAGACGGCCGATTAGGGAGCGTCTAACGACTTTTGCAACCATGACTTTATGTTTACAAATCTTACAAGTTACGTCTTTTAACCCTAACTCAGTCTAAATTTTATTTGGTCATGTGTTTTTCACACGAGGGCATCTTTGTAATTTCACTTTTCACTATTATGTAAATATACACCCCATAATTTATCTCTCTCTCTAAACTTCCACTCTCTTCCAATGGATGAAAGTTAGGATTATTAAAATCTAATAACCATATTTTTTTTTATAAAATATTAAGCAAATGTATTGATATTAAGGCAGCGTTTAGTTTATGAATATATCAAAGGACTTTCATTTCTAATAAAGATTTTGGGATAATTAGTTAGGTTTATAATAAATATTAAATCCGGTTAGCCCACTTGGTAAAGACATTTGCTTCTTAGAGAGGAGGTCCTAAATCCAAACCTAGATAAAGGAAGTATTTTGTATTATATTTGGTGTCAAATAGATTAGAGTAACCTTTCCATTAAAAAATACAAGTAATATGACAAATATATTCTCATTTTCATTTCATCGTTTTATTATACTCAATAAATATACATTGGATAATATGTTTCACGCGTCTTTTTTTGGTTTAGATTTATAACTTCATTTCAACTTTTTGATAAGTCCTTTCTTAGGATAAGTCTTTTTTTAGCAAATTATTTTTACGTGGTAAAGTTAGGTTCAAGACAAAGCCATAAACAGCATATGACTAGTTATGGGCTCACAAGGTTGTCACTATGTTATTGGAAGCACATGTTAAATATTGTATCTTTTTCACAAATATCATGTTCCATGAATGTAATTAATCGAAAATTCGTTAAGCATTTCCTAGTCATGATATTATAATTCATAGGTAAGAGCTTAGTAACTTTTTTTTTTCAAAAATTTTTATATCTAGTGTCGACGAGGGTCCCGCTTGGGCTTCTTGTCTGAGCTCACTTCCTCATAATGATGATTGGGCTTAAGCCCGCTTAGACTTTTCGCACATCCTTGGTATGTTCATGTGAGCCTGGTTCTAATAAGCCTACTCTTATGCCAACCCATTAGAGTTAATGCCTAAGAGTCCCCACTATGTAAAGAAAACTCATTCACTAGGCAGGTTATTTCTTCCCTCCATTTGGGGCTCCTTCTTCCCTTAACTCTCTATTTTCTTACAACATACACTTGTTTACATTCATGTAATATTATCATGGTTGATATGATGTTGACTTGAGCTTCGGAGTGCCATCGGGGCGATCCCCCCGGGCCCTCTAACGAGATTTTCATGTGGTCGCAGCCCGAAACTCGCTAACCCGCAAGATAGCTTGTTTCATCGCCGGGTCCTGGTCTGTCACTACAACCTTTGGCTGATGTCCAAATGACTTTACAAAGGAACTGAGAAGCCATTTATAAGACTCAATGCACTCTGATTCTAACAACCCAGCTCCAAGGGTTACATTTCGACAATGGTTGTCTATCCCAGTAAACGATACAAACACCATCTTATACCTATACACCGGGAAATTAAAAATTATTGCAAAAAAGAACACTTCGCATACAAACTTTACATAATCAGTTAATGTGCGATATATTGAACTCCTAACTTTCATGTTTTAGTAACATGCGATTTACCAGTTTATGAATTCATACATGCGAAATATTAAAATTGACATTCATGTAACACTTACTTATTTGTTTTGAAAGTAGCATCAAACAATAATACATCCTCGAACTCCATGAAGTTACGCTTGCATAACCCATCCGCCCAGAACAAACCGGTTAACCGCTTGTTCTCGTCAACTGAGTATTCAAACCAAAAATTTACTAAATATTCGTTTTTAACGGTCAGCCTATTGATCAACATGTCTGCATCATATTCTCCTATATAGCTATTAATTCGAGCTCCAAAATTTTTGCAATCATCGACAGTGGCGCCAACTTTCTCAAACTACCATATCGTTTTCTCATTTTATGAAAAACTTTCACCGGGCCAAGGTTTAGAGTACCTAATTCCCATATCATTTCTTCTTGGACTTCTGACAATTACCTATAAGCTGGTAGCAGATGAAGATCTTCAGGACATACAAACATATGATTATGATCATCAACAAATTTCTTGACTGTAAATGATATCCCATCCATCGAACAAAGCATAAGTTGCGCTTTGCACCTGGTTCTAATGGTTCCTCTTTTCCTTGTTTTGTATGGCTTTCTAGACTTTGAATAAGCATCGTCAATAAACAATGGCTTATGTCCCTCGTTCGAGCACACAAAATATTTAGTCTTAATTATACCACCATTGTGGTTTTCACCACCTTTACGGATAGAAAAACCAGCTAATTTGGCATATGTTTGGTAAAACACGTAAGCTTGTTCGATAGAAGTAACTTGCATGCCAACCACAGGTATAGCTGTGACAACCCGAACTTCTAAGGTTAGTAACGTTTTATCTTGCGATCTTAACTTCACGTTATCCCTCTTCTATGTGTTAAAATGTTCTGTTCAGTTATAACTCTGTTAAACTAAAACGTTAGATAACTTTGTTAAATGATATATTAGCTTTTGTTTGGGCCGCACATGTATCGGAAAAATATATTCACACCTTAAAACTATACACTATATCGGCCCACAGTGATCACCGAGCCCAACTCACCTCTCGTATGTTTTGAACAACTCGGTCCAGTTCTTGTAACCAAAGAAGTAATAGGATCGGCCCACTTGTTTAGGTATTTGGCACTATAATTGGAGTGTATGTAACCTCCCTAAATCTCTCATCATCATATTATAACAAACCCTAAACACCCACACCCCTTCCCTGAACCGCGACGGCAGCCCCTCCTTCATCTCCGAGGCTTTCCATTCGCACACTCACTATTCCGGTTAGTATGATCCTCCTTGTTTTAAATCATGGAATGATTGTTTCAGTTGTGTAGAATCATGAGATTTACTGTGATTTAGGGTTGCAATAGGGTAACATAAATCGATGATCTGTGCCTACATGTTGTGTTATGATAATGATCTTTATTTGACTTGACGATCACTGATGTGTGAGTCGAGGATTACATGATTCCTGTATGATCAGAGTATGTAGAATGATGACCTTGTAGTGGTTATTCTAGGGTTGAATGATGTCAGCGATTATAGGTTAGAATGAATCTGAATGATAATTGCCCTCCGACGAAAGACTGGACGACGAAACTCCTTGATCTTTCGTCGACACAATCCCGACGAAACATGGTGTTTCGTCGCATGAGATTATTCGCTGAGGATAATCACGTGTGGTTGATGTTTCGTCTCTTCTGTTTATGTTATTGGCAAGTGTATTTGATAAATAGAACATTTGGAGCATGTAGGGAAATGTGTAACCGTTATATGATGATGATGATCTTGTTCTGTATGCATACTATGTTTTGATAACTCTTGTGTAATCTTGTTCTATGTGCATGATCTGAAATAAAAGTCCACGTGACTTCTAATGATGACTTGATTATGGGTTTTGACCCATTAAATGTAGTCAAATGCTACCTTTGTTGTGATGATGATTTGATTTATTAACCAAAACCCAAGGTTACATCCACTAAGCCAGCCGCCACTGTACATATGTCGGCCCCAAAAGGACGGCCCATGTGATGTTTTCGTTGATGATGATTCATTGTTGTGATTACCATTATTAGAATAATGAACCAAAATCATGCAATGTAAGGCTATGTTATGAATCAGTATGTGTGAGCTAAGTGCCTAAGATGTATTATGAGACCATGTGCATACTCTACAAGATGTTAATTACGTGATGTAAGTACTTGTGAACTAATTGTTAATGATAATCGTAGTAGGACTTGGTTGACCAACTGGGAACGGGTAATGTATCAAAACATACCGAGCAAATCTAAGGTGAGTTCACTGCTCTTTTTCCAAGCATGCATCCCGGGGAGGGATATCTGGTAATTGTTCCGGGGAGGAACGTCGGGTTATAGGGATGTTTGTTATTACACTCAGTTCTATCATATAAGACCCTTTACATCTACTGATAGTTTCTGGGGAGGCAACGAGGTATTTAGTTGATAACGCTATTAGGTTTGGCACCTTCACATCGTACCGGGGAGGACGGGCGTGAACTAATTACCTTGACCACTTAGACCGATCACAAGGGCCTCCCGTGTACCCTAGTTTTGAATGGAGCTGAACATGTGATGGCACCGCTGGATGGAACCTCTGAATGACTTCGACTGCGGAACCTAAATGCGTACGAGCATTGCGACTCACTATCGACTCTAACCTACCTGATTAGATTCACCCTGTTCAGACTGAAGCACTGAAGGAAGAGGATTTTCAAGCTGGGTCCATGCGGGGCATGGAAGAGCAACTTTTGGCAGGCCGAACGAAATCCGTTACCTCATGGAACGAATGTGGGTCTCATTATACGGCAACGGTAGGGAACTTGAGTTGAGCAAAGCACACCAGCCTCGGTATGCTGGTCATAAGGATTTGATGGAATAGGTTAGAATCGGAGGATCTTGTACTGGCAACTGGGCTTGAAGGCCTACACAACGAAGCGTGTGAACGACGTTTGACTTGTGCTAAAGTCAAGGTGGAACATCAGAAACCTTCTGGTTCATGTTAGTAATCAGAAACACCTATTTGGAGATTGGAATAGATGGCCATGGAGTTTGTCACTGGATTACCAAAAACTCAGAACGGAAACAATATCACCTGGGTGATCGTTGATTGTCTCACGTAACCGGTACACTTTCTTGCAATCAAGGAAACTGATGAGTCTTCTCGACTTGTGAATATTCCTCTGGGAGAGACGGCTTTTAGGCACGAGGTGCCAACTTCTGTTACCTTTGATTTCGAGCTATACCTAATTTGTGGCAGGCACTACACAACACCCTTGGCTCACGTCTAGACATGAGCATCACTTATCACTGTGGGATAACCGGGCAGAGTAACGAACCAACCTGACACACGAAGACATGCTGTGAGCATGCGCGGGTTTGAATTTAGTGAACACTTGGAAGGACACTTATCTTTGGGTGAGTTCTACTGCAGCAGTCACCATTCTAGTATTCAGACAGCTCTGTTTGAGGCATTGCATGGATAGTAGCGCTAAACTCCTTGTTGGATTTAGGTGGGTGACAACCTAAACACGGGTTCAGGACTTGTACTCGAAACTTTTGGAAATATTGCTTGGATCGGAAACCGCTTGGCGGCACGCGTGACTGTCAGAAAAGTTGATAAGCTCAGGAAACACTGGAAGTTCGCTGTAGGCGATCGTATCATGTTGAAAGTCTCACCCTGGGAGGGTGTGGTACGCTTGGGAAGTGTGGCAAGCTTAATTTGCGTTACGTTGAGTCATTCGGAATCCTGGAAAGAAGCGATCGCGTGACTTACAAACTTGAGTCACCTGACGAATTGGGTAACGTGCACAATGTCATTTAGGTCTCGAATCTAAGGCAGTGTTTGATGAAACATTTGTAATACCTTTACTAGACAAGTTGCAGTGGTCGAGGAGCCAAACAAAGACATAGACGAGGAAGTAAGGTTCGTTAACACGGTCCATCTTTCTATTGTGAGAGTTCGTTGGAACTCAAGACGTGGACCGGGTTCACGTGGGAACGCAATGATCGGAATAAGCTCTAGTATCCTCAGTTGTTCAAACGGTTGAATCAACTTTTGACATCATTGGCAAATTTCGGGACGAAATTCCCTTTCAAGTTGGGGATGATGTGGCACCCGACTGACTTCGCGATCCTGTTTTTACAATTTGGTTTACGTGGTGTCTGCGTAGTTATCTGGATGATTAGTGATTGTGTGTAATGTTGATTATTATGTATGTAGTGTTGCATATAGTGTAATTAGGGTTTCTATCGCTTCACTCCTCTGTATTACTTGTCAAATTTCGAGACGAAATTTCTTTCAAGTTGGGGATGATGTGACAACCCGAACTTCTAAGGTTAGTAACGTTTTATCTTGCGATCTTAACTTCTCGTTATTCCTCTCCTATGTGTTAAAACGTTTTGTTCAGTTATAACTCTGTTAAACTAAAACGTTAGATAACTTTGTTAAATGATATAGTAGCTTTTGTTTGGGCCGCACATGTATCGGACAATATATTCACACCTTAAAACTATACAATATATCGGCCCACAGTGATCACCGAGCCCAACTCACCTCTCGTATGTTTTGAACAACTCGGTCCAGTTCTTGTGACCAAAGAAGTAATAGGATCAGCCCACTTATTTAGGTATTTGGCACTATAATTGGAGTGTACGTAACCTCCCTAAATATCTCATCATCATATTATAACAAACCCTAAACACCCACACCCCTTCCTTGAACCGCGACGGCAGCCCCTCCTTCATCTCCGAGGCTTTCCATTCGCACACTCACCATTCCGGTTAGTATGACCCTCCTTGTTTTAAATCATGGAATGATTGTTTCAGTTGTGTAGAATCATGAGATTTACTGTGATTTAGGGTTGCAATAGGGTAACATAAATCGATGATCTGTGCCTACATGTTGTGTTATGATAATGATCTTTATTTGACTTGACGATCACTGATGTGTGAGTCGAGGATTACATGATTCCTGTATGATCAGAGTATGTAGAATGATGACCTTGTAGTGGTTATTCTAGGGTTGAATGATGTTAGCGATTATAGGTTAGAATGAATCTGAATGATAATTGCCCTCCGACGAAAGACTGGACGACGAAACTCCTTGATTTTTCGTCGACACAATCCCGACGAAACATGGTGTTTCGTCGCATGAGATTATTCGCCGAGGATAATCACGTGTGGTTGATGTTTCGTCTCTTCTGTTTATGTTATTGGCAAGTGTATTTGATAAATAGAACATTTGGAGCATGTAGGGAAATGTGTAACCGTTATATGATGATGATGATCTTGTTCTGTATGCATACTATGTTTTGATAACTCTTGCGTAATCTTGTTCTATGTGCATGATCTGAAATAGAAGTTCACGTGACTTTTGATGATGACTTGATTATGGGTTTTGACCCTAAATGTAGTCAAATGCTACCTTTGTTGTGATGATGATTTGATTTATTAACCAAACCCAAGGTTACGTCCACTAAGCCAACCGCCACTGTACATATGTCGGCCCAAAAAGGGCGGCCCATGTGATGTTTTCGTTGATGATGTTTCATTGTTGTGATTACCATTATTAGAATAATGAACCAAAATCATGCAATGTAAGGCTATGTTATGAATCGGTATGTGTGAGCTAAGTGCCTAAAATGTATTATGAGACCATGTGCATACTCTACAAGATGTTAATTATGTGATGTAAGTACTTGTGAACTAATTGTTAATGATAATCGTAGTAGGACTTGGTTGACCAACTGGGAACGGGTAATGTATCAAAACATACCGAGCAAATCTAAGGTAAGTTCACTGCTCTTTTTTTCAAGCATGCATCCCGGGGAGGGATATCTGGTAATTGTTCCAGGGAGGAACGTCGGGTTATTAGGATGTTTGTTATTACACTCAGTTCTATCATATAAGACCCCTTACATCTATCGATAGTTGTCGGGGAGGCAACGAGATATTTAGTTGATAGCGCTATTAGGTTTGGCACCCTCACACCGTACCGGGGAGGACGGGCGTGAACTAATTACCTTGACCACTTGACCAATGCTTTGATAGAGGCATTGGGGTTGGGCAAATACATCTTGTAGCCACTTGACCACTTGACCAATGTTTTGAACACGTGGTTTATGAAACACTTAATAAGTGATTTATGCTTCCGCTGTATACAATGAATTACGTTTAATGTTTTGTAACACTTTACGATAATGAATGAAAGTTTTTATTTAAATATATGTTATAGTTCAACGTGATTGGTGGCTTGGATCCTGGTACGCCACACGCCCCGCGGTGTTTCCGCAAGTGGTATTTTGGGGGTGTGACAATAGCTGATGCTTCAACCTCCGGGATATAAAGCATTTCATCTACAAAATTAAATAAAAGAGTAAAAAAACCATTTATTAAGAACTACTAATCCAACATGTTTTATATATAGTGAAAACTACATGCGATTTATGGTATCATACTATGCGAAACCAGCATGTTCTGACTTTTATCATGTGCGATTTATTGGACTCATAACATGCGAAATATACATTTTGATTCCATGTTTTATATATAATGAAAACTACATGCGATTTATGGTATCATACCATGCGAAACCAACATGTTATGCCTTTCATCACATGCAATTTGTTGGACTCATAACATGCGGAGTTAAACATTTTGATTCCATATCAGTTACCCTCTAATAACATTAAAAACCTTCCAATCAATTACAATCAAACACTAAATCATTACACCGAGTATAAAAAACAACTGACATTGAAAATTTAAACATCTGAATTAAGAACTTACTATTGGAACCCTCAGTTACAACATTTGCATTTGCAGAATTAGGATTTCTGACTTCTTCAATCGTAACTCTCTGGTCACCACCCAATTCACCGTGCTCACTGACGAATTCAGCATCTTCAAAATCAACATCTATGTTTCGTCCGGTGCTGCTCTGTGGATCCATTGAAAACAACAATCGATTAAGCCCTAATCGCTCAGAAATGAAAACCGCAATGTATAGTTTTAAAAATTATGAATATTTGAAACTGATACGATTCATAATTACCGGGATAGTGGTGTAACGAACTCGTGATTTGCTGATTGAAAGAATTGTCTGATTTGCCCTCTGCTAATAGAATGAATTGTCTGATGTACCCTTATGTAGGAAAACTAAATCAGGGACACGTGTTTAGATCTTGTGCCCGCGTACGTAATGTATGAGTAAGGATTTGTATTCTACACTTCATCTATAATAATAACTAGGTTTTTGCCTGCGCCGCGCGTTGCGGCGGTGACATCACGTCACACGCGTGACGATGATGACATTGATGTGTGGCGCGCCACGCGTGACGTGTGAATTTACCTTTGAAAGAAATAAACCAAAAAATACCTTGAAGTGACACCTGCGATCCCATCCTAGCTTTGCAAGCTGATTCAATACACAATAATACAAACTAAAGTTAATATGAAAAGCCCAAAAAAATAACAAACAAAGAAATAAAAACAACTATTCGACTACTAATTTCAAATTATGTTGGTGTGATTTAGCAACTAATAACCAAGTCAGTGATAGATTGGTATGAACAGTTTACATCTATCAATCCTACGAATTTGAAACATAATTAATTAACTTACATTTGGTGGAGTTTTGTGCTTCCTTTTGAGCATTTCACCTAGAGGAAAACAAACCCAAAACAGATTACAAACCTACTGGTTGCAATGTGATATCAGGCAACCATCTCCTAGCATCATAGCATGAGTATATTGCCCAATCACTTTGTCAAAGCAAAGTAAATCACACGAAGGGGCATTCAAGCTAAGCATAAAGCGAAAACTATTCAAGTAAGGAAAAAATTAAAGGACAATGTCAACAAAGGACCGTTAGCATACAAAACAAAGGAACAATGAGGCTTAGATATGTGAATCTTATGCCCCGCCAAGATACGGAATACCTCATCTTCAAAATGAAGAGGATAAACTGCCATGGCTGCATAGTCCGACTGTGATGCAAGCACTTAAACACCACAGCATGTCGGCTGCCCCACCAAGACACGGAATATCTCATCTTCAAAATTAAGAGGATAAACCACCATGGCTGCATAGTCCGATTGTGATGTAAAAGCACAGACAAATACATGCCAACACTGAACAGTGCACAAAGAGTAAGTTATCATCATAGCCCCTAAAATAAAAAGAAACAATAATCATTCTACACATGTTGACTAACAAAACAAAGTATGAATCACTCATTCTTTGATGTTTGCAAGGTGGTCCATAAACTGATAGCAAGTAGGCCGAATCTTTTGACTATAGTGATCCACACGTATGTAAATCATCAACCCCTGTAGATTTGACAAACAATCAAAACATTCAAACAAAAAAATCTCTAAAATTCAATTGAAAAGGACTTTGAAGTGACCTTAATATAAGAATTTTTGTTAAGAATACACCTGAATAAATATTATCGACGTTGTATGATACTTTATCACACTCTCACCGGTCGCCAGTTCCACCAACACCAACGATACACCTGAATAAATATTATCGACGTTGTATGATACTTTATCACATTCTCACCGGTCGCCAGTTCCACCAACACCAACACCAACGCCGCCAGCCCAAGCGGGTCAATTGTCGATGAAAATACTTTAACCTTACTAAAAAATGTGTTCTCACAGCTGATTACAACTTTTAAATGCAACTGCTCAACAACGTTTTCTCTCAGTTCTCCCCTTCTTTTCCTCTGTTTCCTAGTCCTGCAAAACACATCACTATTTCAATCCTTTAAATTAGAAATAAACACTTCAACAAATAATTCCCAAAATCATACACAACATGTTGAGCACAGGTCTTACTGTTATTAACTGAATCTCATGTGCACAGATTCAAGATCATACTACATTAGCTCCATTTCAATTTCTAGTCTGGATTCGAAGTTTTTGTACATTCCCATATATTAGTCAAAAAATCATATTGTCGAATGATTTATTTATTTCACAAATGCAAACCCCCTCTTACACACTTGACTAAAACGAATTGAAATCAAAGTCCACAATTAACAGATGAAAGCAACAATAGCAAACCTTAATAACCTAATTACATAAAAAGGTTGATTCAAAAAACAATCAACCAAAAAAAAGATCGAAACTTACCTCAATCGTTGGGAAAACTCTGACTAAACCCTAGCCGCCGAACTGGGCACCGGAGGCACCACTGAATCGTGAATGCCTGGCGGTGGTTTTCTGTAGGGCGGTGGTTTTTAGTAGGTTTTTGAATGCCTGGCGAAACCCTAGATGATGATGATGAGTGAAGTGTGTGTATATAATGAAGGGAGGTGAAGGAACCAGAGAAAGAGAAAGATGTTCAGGGAGAAAGAAATGAGATAGCTTGTCTTCTTTTGCACCGACCTTTATCTTTAATAGTATATAAATATATATAGAGTAAGAACACTAGAAATGAAAACAAGTATAGTCTATACCACATTTGACAATCATGACTAATTCTTCAACATCATGCATTTGTAGGGCACTACGTTCCCCAACTAGCCGATCTTATATTCGACAAAAACAAGATCATTGCCGACGAAGATGGAATAAATTTCAAGGGAATTATGGTAAGCATTCTCTCATTTCTAAACATTTAGTAGCTTAACTCTGCGAAATCATTTTAAAGTGCACACTTGAATATATTAATATGTAGATTGGAAACCAGTGGCGGACCCAGGAATTTTTCCATGGGGGTGCGGAACATTTTCAAAAATTTTAGGCCCCAAGGTGTATAAATAAAAAATCGGTTCGTATCGGGTCGGTTCGGGTCGGGTCGAGTCGGGTCATGTAAAACAAACAACTAAATTTATATAATCATCAAAAACACGTTAAACCTTGTTACAAACATAATTAAAACGTCGTCCTACGGGTTTTCATTTTTTGAATTCTATCCAAAACATCATTTAAACCTACTTTCTTAAGCAACTCTTTCTCTATATAACATATACAACCTTCACTTAAATTATCATTGCCAATCCGATTACGCAAGTATCCACATCAACGAATCTGGAAGACATATCAACTTTCCTCTTGAGAAATCGCACCATAACGTCCCTGCTCATTGTTCCTATAGGCTATCACAAACAAATTGATCTATAAGTTTATGGTTCCATGACATATTACATAATGTATCAACTATTCAATCTCTAAATATCATAATGTAAATCACCCTAAAAATCATCTAAACAACATATACACCATAAAAAAAAACCAAACGTTCTTCACTAAAAAAAAGCCAAAGATACTGTGGTATGCGGCTATAAAAAAAGGCAAAATATCATCACTAACAAAATATAACCCACAATGGCGGAACTAGAAGATATATCCAGGGGTATTCCAATTTTTTTACTGTACATTTATAATAAACGGAAAACTTTTTTTACCTACTAATAACAGGACAGAGCCAATCCTGAAAATTCAAGTGCCCTGGGTGAGCCAAAAAAAGGTCCTTAGATAAGGACTTATTAACTTATATAAGTCATAAGTAAGAAGTTATAAATACTAACTTCTCAACACACAAAACCATCTTAAATAAGCTAACTCAAACATTATAAAAACAACTTATTAACTTTTATAACTCAATAAGTTATAAGTCGCTCCAAAATAACCTAAACCAAACACCCCTTAATTTAAATAGTTATGACTAATAATTGATATATAATAATGAGATATTAATTTTAGGTTGTTTTAAATTCAATTAAAAAACCTATAAGGCCATATGCTTTTCTCTCACTAGCCGACAAAGAGATCCTTTTCTCTTTCTTCCTTTTTTTTAAACTTCATCTTCTTCAAAGTTTTATTCCACCATTAAAGCTTCATTCAAGCTTCCAAAACTCAACGAGTGTAGACGGAAAATTCTAAGAGGTGCGGACGGAAAATTTCATGGGGTGCGGACGAAAAATTCCAAGGGGTGCGGACGGGATTTTTGACGGAATTTAGCACTAAATTTGTTTTTTTCCCGGGGGTGCGCCCGCCGACCTTGGGCTGGGCTTAGGTCCGCCCCTGTTGGAAACACGTTGTTGGATGATGCCACTGATCAGACCGCAATGATCGATTATGCTTGGGATCACACGGTTATATTAGATCGCGTGTATAATGGTGTCAAGAGCAAATGCAACTTTAGTGACTCGAAATCATCAAATGCATGTGATGCAGCATTGAATGATTACTTTGATGTTTACAAAATCATCGATATGTATAGCTTGTATGCACCCTCGTGTGTCGATACTACCCCCAATTCCACTCGGCGTACACATATGCGTGGCAAAGTTTCCCCTCACACACTATCCAAGAATGTTAGTACTTGTTCAGTCAGATTATACTTGTGTTCATTGTCAGGTTTAATCAGTCTTAAACTAAAAATTTTGGGCCGAGTTATTTGCTACGGTTTTGAAAAAAGATAAAACCAAACTAATCGCGTTGGTTGAGTCGGTCGGGCCAACCAAACCGGCTAGGTTGGTTGGGTCAGCTTAGAGGTGTACAAATCGGTTTTTTTTCAAAAACCGGTTTCGGTTATTAACCGAACCGGTTTTTTCATCCAAAATGAAAACCGGTTTTTTTAATAACCGGTTTCGGTTACTAACCGGTTTTTCAAGTCCAAAACAATAACCGGTGTAACCGGTTGGGATCGGTTTTTAACCTGTTTTTGCCAAAATAACCGGTATTTAACCGGTTTAACCGGTTTTTTTAAAACCGGTTTCGGTTATTAACCGGTTTTTCATACCAAGAATCCTAACCGGTCTATAACCGGCCGTTCGGTTATAAAACCGGTTCAGTTATAAAAAAACCGGTTAAAAAAAAAACCGGTTTCGGTTTTTTTCCCGGTTTCGGTCCTAAAACCGGTTTTTTTTGTACACCTCTAGGTCAGCTAAACCCTACTTTAAACTGAGAAATTAGTTTTTTTTTTCAACATAATGTATTAAGCATTTAACACTAATTCATTCTATCGTTAATACAAAAAGCATGACATGTTAAACCAACGGGGAATGACCCGTGTCAATCACAAGATACGGACTTGTATATGAACAGACCCGTGTCAATCACAAGATACGGACTTGTATATGAACAGGCCGAATGTTCAAGCCGCGCTTCACGCTAATACCACGAAAATTCCATAACCGTGGGCGCATTGTAGGTAACTTTTCATTGGACATATTTTGCTCGATAAAAATATTGTTTTATTGTTTGTTATTGTATAAAAAACAAGTTATGTACTTCCGGTCATCAAAAAACTTGTTTCCGGCGGCGTTCATGTTTGGGTTTTTAGCGGAGATACCGATGGAAGGGTTCCGGTTACCTCTACAAGACTCTCGTTGAGGGAACTTGAATTGAACATAGTTGAAGACTGGTCTCCATGGTACACTAGAAGTCAGGTAATTGAGATCTTAAATAATGAGTTGATTCTGTTTATACATATATATATATTTTTTTTATCTTTAACAAGCTAAAAAACATAAAATATATGAAATTAACTCGAATACCTTTAACAATCAATCATGTAAAAAGGTTGTCTATAATATTTACAATTTACTTAAGATAATATTATTACAAAATATAAAATACATTGTAATAACATCATTTATATCATCATGTTTTCTACAATTCGTGTCAACCAAACCCAATTGGTTTGTTTTTTCAGTAGAAACTAAAATCCTCTTCATTCGAGATATGGTAATCTTTATAACAAATTGTAATCAAGTATGAATCATAGAGTTGTTTCTTAATGGGCGGAATTATAGTGGCGGTCCAAAGGTCTATTGACTCTCAAACCCGTCAAACTTTTTATTAATATGAGGATATAATGTTATCGTTTCCCTATAGTTTAACTAGATGGTTGAATCTAATGTAACAAAACAAAAGCTATACGTAATTTAAAAAAGAAAAATGATTTTTAAAAACATTGTAGTCATCAAAACTCTTTCTCAATGATTCCCAAACACCTAACCAAACACAAACTTAATGTTTTCATGATGGTTTTGTGTTTTACATAACTTACTATTCTGCAGTATCATCTTCACTTCCTTTAGATTCTTCTTCACCATGGTCCTCCACTATTTCCTGCAAATCATTAGTAACTAAAGATCATGACACTGAGCTTGGCTGAATGTACAACCATCATCAAGTAAGAAATGTCACACAGAATACATAAGAAATGTCAAATGGGAGTTACCGAAAATTATTGTGCCGCTGCATAAGCCATCCTCAATCTTGATAAGCTCGAGAGTCATCCTAGGTCCAATCTCTTGAAGCTTCACAGCACTTTTAGTAGATGCCTTATTAACTCTCCCGACATCACTTGCTAAGCTTACAGTTGCCCCTTCCTCATCCCCCTCACTTTCTGATCCATAACCTGCCCTTTTTCATCACATAACCAAACAAATTTTCAGAACGTATGTTACTATGTCAAAAGTGTCTGTGTGAGAGTGAGAGAGAGAGCGGTTGTACATACTTTGTGATAAAGTCACTCACATCTTGAAGGCTTCTGAGATCGGGCACTTTATGGTTTTGAACAAATTTTCTAATTCTACGAGAAACACCAACGGGTTGCAATCTAATAGAATAATGTCGAAAATCGATAAGTTTAGTCTCCTTGTTGTAATTAAGTAACACGATTCTCTGGCATGATGAAAGTTTAACCTGCAATTGAACCAATGATTAGTATCCCGTTCCAAGCAGCATGCATATATATACAGACACTCACCGTGTTGATGTCAATGGCAGGGAATATGTTTTGAAACATAATGGTAGTCAACTTCAAGTGTTGCTCCCCAGTTCCGAAACCCGACAGCACAATCTATCAAATTAAAAATATTCAATGATCATCATCATAATCAAACACTTCTAAACAAAGTACATAGGTAGAATATGTGCTACACTACAAAACAGCAAAGCATAGTTGAGTGGGCCGGTTTGAACTGATTATTTTTCAATTGTATGAAGAATTTTAAAACGATAAACATAGTTCATGAATATAAAAAAATGGTTCATGAAAAAAAGGATAGACGATTCAAGTTTTAAACTGTATGCCGGAACCACCAAAACAGAATCATGAAAACCGACCAAACTGGCTTTGGTTTGGACAATGTGAATTACCAAAGGAGAGTTTTTGAAGAGATCTTTTGGTACTCTTGGGCGTAACTGGGAGTTAGCAATATCAACAGCCAACGAGTATTCCTGAATTTTGAAAGTAAGAGTGGGGCCTTGTGGTGTTCTTGCAACTCTCAAGTATGGTGAAGTGCCTGTTTTTGACAACATGAGAAAATGTGTAACTCCCATGGGCCCCGCAACGTTCAAGAAATCTTTAAGGTTGTTGCGTTTCTTCTCCTGCAAGTTTAACCGAGAACAAATCAGCAACAGATAACAATGTTATAATAATCATCCAACCTCTCTTTTTACCTTTAGGTTCAAGGCCGTATATGGAAGCATCACTTTTCTAAGGTCTGCTTGCAACTGTTTAAGAGTAGCAGGTAATTTCAAGCGTGAAAAAACAAAGCTCCTTGGTATCTTGTCACCCGTAACATGATCCACATTCTGCGGAGGTTGCTTCTTCGCAGGCTTCACAAATGCCACCTTCTTTTTCTAACAATCATATATAAAACAAGTTATGTAGTATACTCGCATTTCATCATCTTCAATAATTGGTAACTTACATTACGAAAACGAGCCATCTGCTGATTAACTGAAAAAACTTGGTCTCCGAAACTGCAGGCTGCATTGTGTGCACAACAAATCAAAATTTTAACTACTATCAATCAAAGACGCCGCGCCAAATTACAAGTTGTAATAGTAACAAAAAACATTTTAGCTCTAGGTTTATTAAATTTGGATATACAGTTTCCTATTTGAAATATGTAATAACAAGTAACGGTATGCAACTAAAAACAATACTGATGACTCAATTAGATAAGTTATCATTCTTGACAATTCCAAGTGTCAGGTTTCTTTCAAAATTCACAATAGCAATTTTTCAATTTCACTATGTGACTACCGGTGGCGGATCCAGAATTTTTTTTTTCAGTGGGTTCATTGCTTTTAGATACTTTAATATCATAGGACCGGATGTAAAAAATTTCGGGTCAGTTCGACGGTTTCGATCGGGTAAAATTCATCACATAATAAAAATACGATACAATTAGGGGTGAGCAGATTGCGGTCCCACCTGAAATTACCCAAAAACAAGACCGAAAATTAACCAAAACCGGGCCCGATATAATACAAATGGTCAGTCCTCGGTTCCTATTTATTGACAATTTCAAGTCGGTCCTTGGTCCAAGACCAAGGAAAACCAGAAAAGAAAATAACCGACCTGATGAAAAGTAAAACTGATTCTTTTTATCTGTTGATCTGTTATGCATATCCATAAGGACAAATTAAATCGACCGACCTTAAGAATTAGAGATGACGGTGGTTGCAACTAGGGATGAGCGTGGTACTGGTACCGAAAATACCGATACCGAAATTCGTCAAAAGTGGGTACCGGTACAGGTACCGAGATATTCGGTATGGTACGGTACCGGTATTTGAAAGTAAAATTCGGTATTTTACCGGTACCGTACCGAACCGGTACCGAATATGCCAAAAAGTGGGTACCGGTACCCAGTACCAAATGCTCATCCCTAGTTGCAACAACATTAAATAACCAGGTTTGTTTCAGTTCTATTAATTAATCACCAGGGCTGCTTTGTTTGTTTCAATCATCTTTTAAGCACACAAGTAGCCATATGACAATAGCATCAATTCAATTCAATTTGCAAAATCAAGAAGAATGGGAATAACACTTTATCATAGCCATTGATTATTACTTCAACTCAATTGTCATCTCAAATCACAAGTTTGTATTGTATAATCATGCAATTCTCATTCAGACATATCATCGAGCAGCTTGTATGCATACTCTCAATAATATATAGAAAGATCCAACTTTGTTCAATTCATCCCCAAATCACAAGTTCAAACAAGTATGTTCTTGAATTTAATCAGTAAAACTGAAAAGAACTTACCTACAAAATCCAAGGTACGTATACCCAAATGGTGAAGAAGACACGAAAGGGGTGAAGTTTGGGGATCAATTTGCTTGATAGAATGAGAGATTTAGCAGTGAGAGGGTCGAAGATTTAAAAATGGGGAGTGGGCCGCGGTATAATGTTTAAACCCTAAGACTGCGGGGTATGGTGGGGCGGGGGTTGGGCTTGGGTTGGGGCATTTGTTGACACGTGGCTTGGGGTGGCAGACATGGGGCGACCCACATTAAAACAGGATATGGTGGGGCGGGGGTTGGGGGCGTGGGTTTGGTGGGCTTCGCTGGGCTGACCCGGCTGGGCTCTTTGTAATTAAAGAAAATTACATAAAAAAAATTACATAAAAAAAATTACATAAAAATAATTACATAAAAAAATTTCCTAACGTTTATATTTGTTTTTTATCTCTTCTCTCATCTCCAAGACTATTTCCAACTCGTCACCCTTTAGGTGATCAATCGGCTGGGATAGAATTTTCAAATCCTCCCGTCTTTGTCTCTGGGCTTCTCTAGCGGCATCTCTAGCTTCTTTGCTCTTCCGAATTTCGGCCCTTTGTTGTTGGAAGACGTTGAATGTATCCATCTTGGATGAAATGTCATCCAACTGGTCGCTGTATATTCCTCTATGCAAGAGCGAACTCCCAGCTGAAGGTGATGCCGTAGCAGATCTTGATTTTTGAGCACGCCTTTTTGTGGCATCTCTTCCATACTCAGGCCGGTTTGGGCTTGGCGAATCATCAAAAAGGTCCTCAATCTCTTGATCTTGTGCATCAGATTGGGTTTGGGACGAGGCCCTCGACCTTTTGGAAGACGTGTTGCTTTCGCTACCACTGGGGATATTCGCCCACTTTGGATGAAACTTACAAATCTCCCAACAATGCATGAAACGGAAGTCGGTCCCCACATTTGTCTTGAATTGAACCAATGCATTCGTCACAATGTCGGCTTCGGTTTCACCACTTTTTGGGTTTTGTTTTGCTTTATTTAAAAAACCACTATATTTTGTAAGTTGGCCGCTTATCTCGGTCCACTTCGAGGATAAGCTATCGTTTTCACGATAAACCTCTTTTCCCAATTCTTGATGGAATATTTTACTAACCCCTTGCCACAAATAGGTTCGATGTTGAGAATTTCCTGTTTTTATAAAAACAAAATTTAATATATTACAAAGTTATATAAAAAAAACATTAATAAAAACAAAGTTTAAGAATACCTAAAGTTGAATGTTGAGATTGTTGAAACCAACCCCTCGCCAATGCAAGTTCTTCAGGAACGATCCATTTTAGTTGTTTTCGCTTGATGGTTTCAAGTGCTTTATCCGCCTCGGTTTTTTTTCTTATGGCTTCTCTTTTTTATGGGTTGGGGTGCGGAAGGACCATCGTTGGGTGGTTGTGTTTCGGGGACGGTTTCGTTTTGTGAAAGGTCGATGGAGGTTGGTGAAAGGTTGATGGCCGTTTGTGTAAACGGGGTAGGTATCGAATCATCGGTGTGTGGGAAGTTAGTAAACACACGATTCCCAATATACGATGCATAACTCGCTTCTTGGGGCATAGAAGAGTGTATGAAAAATGGACGAGGCATTGGACGATTGGGTGGTGGGCTAGGATTATTTTCTTGGAATGCATACGGGTTGTTCGGGTCAAAAGGACGGTTATGAGGATGCATTTTTTCGTTTTGTAGATGGAGAATTGAAGATGAATGTGGTAAAAAAATGGAAGAAATTGTGAGGTTTTATAGTGGAAAAATAAAATTTTATTAGTTTTTTTTTAAGATAGTCGTTGGCCAACGGCTAGCCCAACAGCTAGCCCAACGGCTTCTTTGGTTTGTCCAATTAGAGCCCGCCATGTCAGCTTGGCCAGACCGCCCCACGCCCGGCTTGAAACCCATGCCCCAAGGGCCACGCCGAAACCCATGCCCACCCGGGGTGGTGGCTTGGGCGTTTTCCCCCTACCCACGCCCAAACTCCCGCCCCATACCCCGCAGTCTAACCTGTTTTAGATTTAAAAAAAAAGAGTAAATTGCCATTTTGGTCCCTGTGGTTTGGGCACTTTTGCCATTTTAGTCAAAATCTCAAACTTTTTAAATCTGGATCCTTATGGTTTTACTTTTATTGTCATTTTAGTCCAAAATCCAAAAACCCCCTATTTTGACTGTTGAAAGCTGATTGTTTTGTCCTTTTGTTCAAGGGCATTTTGGTCATTCTGATTTTAATATTTAAAAAAAAACTATTTTAATAATTCTAATAAATTAAAATAGTTTTTTTTTTAATATTCAGAGTCTGTGTTGTTCAATTGTTCCGTGCGATTTTAATCTGATTAACGGTATGGTGTTTGTTACACTTGATTTGAAAACGATGTTGAAAATTGATTGTGCAGGATTGGGAGGTGGCAAGTGGCGGGAGGCGGTGGTGGTAAGTGGCCGGAGGTGGTGGTGAGTATGTGTGTTTTAGAGAGAGAGAGAGAGAGAGTTATATATATTATAAATTATAAATTGGTAACAAGTTTATGCAAATGGTTGTTGTAAGTTGTGCTTAAATTGTGTTATGTGCTTCTATTGGTTGAAACAGTAGGTTAGAAAGTTGTACATTGCTTCCCATTTATGTCCAGCATAACCACATGCCACGCACCCCCAACCTTTTAGCCACATATTT
Organism: Helianthus tuberosus; assembly: GCA_030545235.1. Lineage (NCBI taxonomy): Eukaryota > Viridiplantae > Streptophyta > Magnoliopsida > Asterales > Asteraceae > Helianthus > Helianthus tuberosus. Next base: position 39,404 of record JARYGA010038832.1, read on the forward strand.
TTACAGGCATTTCTTTAGCGGTGGCAGAATAGATAGAGAGAGAAGAAACATGGCGTATAGTGGAGAGATAGATGAGAGCGATACAGAGAGAAAGTAGATAGAGAAGAGAAAGTCGCAGAGCAAAGGGAACCCAGAGGTTCTAGCCGCTGGTAACGTCGGAGCCACGGTGGCGTGAGGGGTAGGTAGGTAGGGTAGTTTTTGATTTGCTTGTCCATTCCGACGGGTCTTTAAATTCCAGTCGCTATTAGGTTTATTTGGAGAAGGTATGTTTTGATTCTATTCCATGGCTACTCTGATTTCCTTATATGATTTTTTTTGTTTCACCAGTTAGGTCCACCGGTTCCATGTGTTTTTTACTTGGTGTTCTGGTTGCTGTTAGTTTTTCTTGCGACTGCCACAGTTCTCGATTGTAATTGCCAGTGTAAGTATCATTTTTTGTTAACTTTAAACGGAATGGGGGTTATGTTTGTATCTTTTTGTTGTTTGAGATTTTGAACATCGATTTGATTATTGTTGTTGTTTGGGAGTCAATTTGGTTTTTCCTAGAGTTGAGTTGTCTAAGTTTTGTACTATATGTTTAGGGTTTTTTTCGGGTTATATTTTCTTACTGATTTAATGTTTGTTTTCTTGAGTTACAGGGTTAATTAGTTGCATGCAGCTGTAGTTGTGTCAGATTTAGTAATTAGATTTTGTATGTGGCATTAGTTTTATAAATGTTGGGTCTGTTGTTCTCACTTTCCTGGCAAATCCACTAATATTTATTATGCAAATATAATAATGGCGAACCTGTTAGGGATGAGAAATAACATGATTAATGGAAAGAAAACTCATTCCTAACAATAGGCCTGAAGAAACCCATACTTAAATGTTTTTTTTTTTTTTACCACAAAGTCGGTTTAGGTGGTTCTTGGCCATGAATAAGATAGAAAACCCAGAACTAAAAACGTATGTCTCATTAGTAAAAAAACGGATTGCATGTACATATGGACCTCAAAAGTGCCCAAGACGTAAGTGTTGTGTATATTATGGAATGGGTCTCAAAATTCAACTTTTGTGGTCATCTGTTTTTTGTCTTTAGATAGGTTGAAGTTGTGTTTTTGTAGATAATATAGTCTTTGATCTCAAAAATGATGTTTTTAGATGATTTTATATATTCTTTTGTAATTTTATATAGGGGCCATCGGAATTTACCGGATGGCAAGAAAGGATTTCTGACTTGCAACGGATGGTGCATCTCCTGCTCCGGCTAAGGTAATCCTCTGAACCCTTATCGACTTTCTGGTCATTTAAATGGATCAGATGAACAATCATGAATTGAAGCACTTTTTTTAAATTCGATTGAGTCGCTTTTTAAATAGATAAACAATCTATATAGCCGTTTAGATAGTGTGATCTTCAGTATTTAACTAAGAGTTGATTCACTATGAACCAAACCTTTTTATGATTGTTTAGTTATCTCCAATTTATTTGGGAGGGATTTGTTTGATAGAAATTAGATAAGCCTTTAGCCTACAATCCTGCATCATATATCAAATTTGACATTGATTTATAAAAACAACTAGAGGATATATAATATGAAACTAACCTCAAAAGCTTAGGTGGTTTAAATAATTAATTCAATTTACAAAATTGAAGTGTCATAAAATGCCTAAGCATGTGTAAAGACCTTTCAGAACATGATCATCCCTGTCATCCCTTTTTCTGAAATGAAAACTAGGGTCTAAAGGGTGGGATTTTTCATAGGTTTGGAATTCAAAATCAACCTTTAATCCTTTCTTAGACCATGCGTAGTGGGCAATATTCACCGGCGTTTTGCGCCATGTGGCAGCCCAGTCAGCAATGGGGCATAATTGGGCGTTTTCTAAAATGGGTGTAGTGGGGATGGGGCATTATTGGGCAATATGTTTTGTAATAAAAAAAAAAAAAAAAACACCTAAAAATCTTATTGGCCAAGCAAATGGAATCTCCAATGTGATTGGCCAACCTTTTCCCCATTCGGCGTTTTTCAAACCACGCCAAGGAGCATTTTTTGCAAAATAACGCCCAATAACGCCCAGGGGGCGGTGAAGGGGCGTTATTGGGCGTGATTGGGCAATTTAAAAAAAAAGCCCCACTACGCATGTTCTTAGCTGAAAATTAGGGTCTAAAAGGCTGTGTTTTTTAAAGATTTATAACTTATTATATGTGCATGATTTGAACAGAAACAACTGTGAAGAGACATTACAAAGGCGTAAGGCTAAAGGGTGTGGGGGCATGGTTGAGACATGATTCGCCACGTAGGAACATGAATGGAAGACTATACTACCCCCTTCTCTAATCCACCATGGTTTGCATGGATTAAACAATGGCAACCATGGTCCTCCTTTCCATTTTTCAAGTAATCATTTCCTTTTTCTTTAGACGAAAATAAATTAAAATAAATAAGTGGATAGTGGTTTGGGTCATGACCACACCTTTACGGTAATGGTTTTGGATTTGGATTTGGATTGTGGATTAGGGGTGAGTGATATAGCACTGACGTGGAGGATCATGGTAGTCATAAGGCTCATGACCACACCCTATAGCCTAAGTAGGGATGAGCACGGTACCCGTTCAGTACCGAACCGGTAATGGTACCGAAAGTACCGGTACCGAAAGTACCGGTACCGAAATACTGGAAAAATTAGTACCGGTATGAATATACCCGGTACCCGTACGGTACCAGTACCCGATACCATATACTCATCCCTAGGCATAAGACAAAGGCCATGGGGAAAATGGGCAGCCGAGATACACGATCATGACGAAGGCACCGGTGTATTGTTGAGCACATTTGAAACAGCCGAGGCTGCAGCCACGACCTATTGGCAAGCTGCACTTGAGTTCAAAGTAGCAAAGGCCAAGCTCAACTTCGTAAAGTGTGTTCAAGGCCGCTCCAAGCTTCGTTACATAACCACGACCGCAACTCAACCACCCGCTGTAACCACGACCGCAACTCAACCACCCGCTGTAACCACGACCGCAACACAACCACCCGCTGCAACCTTGTCTCAGCCTCCAAATCCTACATGACATCAATCGATATCCACCAATTATCCAGACTTACTTCAGTATGCACAACTTCTTCAAGCAATGAAGCTCAACCAAAAGAAGTGAAAGCCATGTACATTTGTTATGCACTTAATGGACAGAAATATGTGTGTATTTTGTTTATTAAAATTAAGACATTTAACCAGTTATAATTAAGAGTAAATTGCCATTTTAGTCCCTGAGTTTTGTCCAAATTTGCCATTTTGATCCAAATAGTTTTATTTTCCCCCTTGGGTCCCTGACTTTTACATTTTGTTGCCATTTTGATCACTTTGCCTAACTCCATCCAAAAACCCAGTTTGTAACAGGGGTATTTTGGGGATTTCCTTAAAAAATGTTTTCAGTTGCCATTTTGATCCAATTCCAAAAAATCAAAAAAATTCTAAAAAAATCAAAAAAATTCCAAAAAATTCCAAAAAATCAAAAAAAAATTCTAAAAAATTCAAAAAAATCTAAAAAATTCAAAAAAATCTAAAAAATTCAAAAAATTCTAAAAAATCATAAAAATTCTAAAAAATTCAAAAAAATATAAAAAATTCTAAAAATCATAAAAATTCTAAAAAATCAAAAAAATTCTAAAAATCCAAAAATCATTAAATGTTTCGGCACGAACCGTTTCGACCCGTACCGTTTCGAACCGAACCGTTTCGACCCGTACTGTATCGAACCGAACCGTTTCGACGCGAACCGTTTCGAACCCGTACCGTATCGAACCGTACCGTTTCGACGCGAACCGTTTCGAACCGTACCGTTTCGACCCGTACCGTATCGAACCGAACCGTTTCGACGCGAACCGTTTCGAGCCGAACCGTTTCGACACGAACCGTTTCGACCCGTACCGTTTCGAACCCGAACCGTTTCGACGCGAAGCGTTTCGACCCGTACCGTTTCGACCCGTACCGTTTCGAACCGAACCGTTTCGACGCGAACCGTTTCGAACAGAACCGTTTCGACCCGTACCGTATCGAACCGAACCGTTTCGACGCGAACCGTTTCGAACCCGAACCGTTTCGACCCGTACCGTTTCGAACCCGAACCGTTTCGAGCCGAACCGTTTCGAACCCGAACCGTTTCGAGCCGAACCGTTTCGACGCGAAGCGTTTCGACCCGTACCGTTTCGACCCGTACCGTTTCGAACCGTACCGTTTCGACGCGAACCGTTTCGAACCGAACCGTTTCGAACCCGAACCGTTTCGAACCGTACCGTTTCGAACCCGAACCGTTTCGAGCCGAACCGTTTCGAGCCGTACCGTTTCGACTCGAACCGTTTCGAACCGAACCGTTTCGACCCGTACCGTATCGAACCGAACCGTTTCGACGCGAACCGTTTCGAACCCGAACCGTTTCGAACCGTACCGTTTCGAACCCGAACCGTTTCGAGCCGAACCGTTTCGAACCGTACCGTTTCGACGCGAACCCTTTCGAACCGAACCGTTTCGACGCGAACCGTTTCGAACCGAACCGTTTCGACCCGTACCGTATCGAACCGAACCGTTTCGACGCGAACCGTTTAGAATTATTTGGATTTTTTAGAATTTTTATGGTTTTTTAGAATTTTTTTGATTTTTATATTTTTTAGAATTTTTTAGATTTTTTTGAATTTTTTAGATTTTTTTGAATTTTTTTAGATTTTTTAGAATTTTTAGAATTTTTAGAATTTTTTGGAATTTTTTTGATTTTTTGGAATTTTTTTGATTTTTTGGAATTGGATCAAAATGGCAACTGAAAAGGTTTAAATTGAAAAGAGTAACTGGGTTTTTGGATGGAGTTAGGCAAAGTGATCAAAATGGCAACAAATGTAAAAGTCAGGGACCCAGGGGGGAAAATAAAACTATTTGGATCAAAATGGCAAATTTGGACAAAACTCAGGGACTAAAATGGCAATTTACTCTATAATTAATAGTATCTTAGTAGGTCTTATTGAGTTTTGTTGTTTTGATGTTGTCAAATGCGTGGGTACTTTTTTATTTGATAAATAGAAAAATATAAGATTCATGTTAAAGAGGTGAGCGTGAAAACAAAATATGAGGGGCATAGTGGGGTTAAACTATTGGGTGATCGTGGTGGAATCCGCAGCGCATTGCGCGCGGTGATCAAATCTAGTTATATATAATTTATAACTAATTTTATTTTAATCTATTAGAATTATTAAAATAGTTTTTTTAAAATATTAAAATCAGAATGACCAAAATGCCATTGCACAAAAGAACAAAACAATCAACTTTCAACGGTCAAAATAGAGAGTTTTTGGATTTTGAACTAAAATGGCAATAAAAGTGAAACCACAGAGACCCAGATTTAAAAAGTTTGAGATTTGGACTAAAATGGCAAAGTGCCCAAACCACAGGGACCAAAATAGCAGTTTACTCTTTGAAAAATTAAAATAATAAAAACAACTCCAACAGGAGTCGAACCACATTTCTTTTATGGGCTCATTTAGAATTTTCTAAATACGTTTGTAATAAAATTTTGAAATTGAGTGGGTTCATGTGAACCCATAGCTTTCAATGTAGATCCGCCCCTCCTCATGACACACCGAACTCGCACCCCATATAAATTGAAACACAGAAATATGTTTGAATAGATCAAGAGATTACCTTGTGTCACGATTCGTAGATCACAAATCACCCTACCGGTACAAATTTCTAGGCATTAGTAACTATGACAATAAGAGGGATACTCAAGAAAGACACATAGGGTGGAGCGGTTTTCAAGCTTTTGTGGTCGGGTTGCATAGGTATTTAGATAACACACAACCAAAAACCCATATATGATCGTATGAGCATATAGAAAGTGGTGTGGAGGGCTTCGATCTAAAAGGTGGATGGGAGTAAGCAATGTGAACATTATTTCATTTAATCATCGAATCATATATGTTCGAATTTGTCGTTTTGTTGTAATGTATGTAGGAAAGAAAACATAAGTTTAATGCCATGTTTGTTGCAGGGGCGGATGTATAGTGTATCAAGGGGTAGCCTCCGCTACCGCTTGGTCGAAAATTTTTGACATTTTTAGTGTAAATTTTGGAAAAATTTGACGTTTTTTCGATTTCGTTACCGCTTATTTATAAAACGTTCCCGCTTGGTCGGAATCCTAGATCCGCCACTGGTTTGTTGCAAAAGTTTATGAAAGGGTAAGTGTTAAACTCGCCACCCATGTCTCATTACGAATCTTGTTTTTTCATGTGAAATTGAGTTTGTAAAAAAGAATGAAAATAGGCAAAGTTAGTAAACATCTCATATTTAAACTTTAAGGGAAAAACTCATGTGTATTGTGTAAAGGCATCAACCAAAATCATATAATAAACTTTAATGGAAAAACCCATCTACATTGTGTAAAGTCATCAACCAAAACCATATTATGTTTAATATTTATAACCTGCATGACTTAAAATAGGTGACGTCCACAAGTATAAATGTAAAATGGCAAAAGGAAACAAAGTATTAGAAACTGAATTCGAAAATGGTAATCGTTTATGTTTCGACAACTGA